>UCQR01071095.1:11764-22468 GCA_900474235.1 Cecidostiba semifascia
TCCCTCACCCACTCGTAAAGATGATTCTGCGCGAGCACGCGAAAATGCGTATAAATTTAAAATCAAATAGCGTACGACGATTTTTTCATTTAATTTTCATGCGATCGATCTAATTTGTTATCTAACCTGGAAGGCGATAGTCTGGAAGATCATGAGGATCATCCTCAGCGGCCACTTGGCTTTGTAAGCTCTGTGGCACCAGAGTCTGTGGGCTCCTGCCGTGATACCCAGGGCTGCCGAGCAAGCGATCAGGATCGCTGAAAAATCGCGATGAAATTAAAACATCTCACGAGAAGTTGATCGATAAAAATCGTTAATCGTTAAAAAAAAAATGTACAAAAGTAGTCTTACTCCAGACGACGGTGAGAAATTTGGCGCCGGCGAAGAAGAGATAAAATCCGTAAAGTGCGCCCACGTGAAGGTAGACGAAAGCGATGACGTTCCTCCAGACGATCTTCCACGTGTACTTGCTCTTGTCGGACTTTTGCGCCTCGAGGTAGGTCGGCTTCGAATTTGATACGGGCTTTTCCTCGGGTATGCCCTGTTGCGCGGCTTCCAGGAAGAGCGCCGCCGAATTACCAAAGAGATTCGGCGCCATCGTTCTCTGTTAGACCTGTAAAATAAAGGCGCGCGCGTTTTTACAGTACATATATATTATCAATATTTATATATCTATATGTATTCGACCTGTGTCTATATGCATCGGCGAGAGATGCGGCGAATCTATGTCGAGTGAGAAAGTGCTGATGTGTTTTCTAAAATGTAGAATCTTGTTCTACTTTCAATTGTACACGTCGTACAGCACGTACTATATAACTCATAACGCGATTAGTAAACGGCGCCGTAAAATTCGCCGAAATTTATGTACATACCTATACATAAAGCGAAGAAATTCGATCGTAAAGCAAAAGGAGAATAATTATAATCGTAAATCGAAAATGCCTATAACGTACCCGCTACGACGACGAGAGATGACGGAAAACGAGACACAATGACGAGAGAGATATGTAGTCGGGATGAATCTATCTCTCTCTCTCTCTCTCTCTCTCTCTCTATAAGTGGGTTAAAGATCGGTGCGCTACTTGCGGCCTAATCGGACTTTTGAAAAATGCTCGCGCATCCGCGGGTGCGCTTCGAATGGCACTTGTTGTTTGTATAGGCCGCGCGTAACGCTCTCGTCTATACACAGCACATACCTATACGTTAAGTGAAGGTAAGTTCCGACTTTCTTCTCATGCCGCCGCAGTGGGACGAGGAGAAATGGAGAGGGAAATCGGTAAGAGAGAGAGAGAGAGAGGAGAGATGATCGGTTGCTGCTCCTTTGGGTGCTATAGGATGCTGAAAGGAGAGTCGAACGGGACCGGCCGAACCGGGGAAAAAGAGGTCAACGCCGCCGTGTTTTTCAGGTCAATGTTGCGAACGGAACGTCTATAGGTACACGCATACATGTACACAACATCGAACGGCATCTGCTGTGTATATAATGTAGCGAAATTCGATGATAATGCGCGAAGATTGTGTTACTATACGCATAACCCAAATTATCATCTATTAGTATTTAGTATACTGCCCGATTTCAATCACTCGTATTGTATATTATATGACTCTGATGCACATAGGGAAAAATACACACGATTCTTTTTTCCGCGTTCGTTCGTGAAGGTACGTTAATTGCTTATTACAAGCAATCTTATAAGCGAATTATGCGCAACTTGATGAAACTCGCGCGCCTATATTGTAAATGTCATTCTAATTATAAGTATGCAATTGTCTCTTTCTTCTCGTTTTTCGACGATATTCACGGTCTTACGGCGAAATTCAGAGCGTCACACGAGATTCTTCTCTTCTTTTTTTTCTTCTAGAATTTATCATTACACCGAGCTGCGAGGATGGCCTTGAGCCGCTCAAAACAATCTTGATGGTGTGCAAGCAATTAGCGAAAGAAAAATTGGAAAGTATACTATACGTGTAGGATGTCGCGCGGGACGGACAATTATATTTCGCTTCTGTTGTGCTAGTGATGATAATACGTTTAGATTTGAAATGTGATGAACAAATATATTTTGAACGCAATGCAGTTGAATAAATAAATGATGGTGTGTGCATACGAGTATAATAAGTTAGGTAGAGAGCGTGATTAAAATTTGAAAAATATATAATAAATGGCATTCTATATTGAAGCTCTAAATTTGAAATTTCTAACTTTTATGTACTTAATACCGAGAAATTAAAACAATTTAAAAGCTAGAATTAAAAAGAAAAATTTAACGTAAATTATAAATTAAATAAAATTAAAAGTAAAGCTTACTTTGGTAAAAGGTATATATAGCTACGTCGCTGATGCGCGAGCGCACGAATCCAAAGGTATAACTCTCGCAAGTTCTCCAAGAAACGACACTTCACTAACGATCTGATGTGTGCTGCTAGCAGCGCGCAGGAGAGAAATGGTACCGCGCGTTTAAAAACACCTCTCGCGAGTGCTTACTATATACTGTGAGATCTTTTAGTCCGAGATCCGGACTCGCGCTCGGCTCGAGACGAAGTATCGAGATGCACGTGCCTATGTCCCACTTATGAGCCTTTCTCGGCACTCGCTACCCCATCCTCCGCGCGACGCAAAGGAACGACGAAAAACGAACAAGTGCTCGTCTTTTCTCCCTCTACTCGTCTGCATCCAATCGGCTACTTGCTCATCCTGCCTACGGATTTATAGGAGAATAGAAAACGAAAAGCTTCGTGTATATATAGTATGTGTGCGACACAAAAGTGTGTTCACTTTCGGCTGGAGTTGAGGAAAAAAAACGGGAGGAAAAAACGGGTTGCTTGTGGTATATAGCGATTGCTACTGTTATTGCTCCGATTTTTTCGACGATCGAATGTTTTATAGAATTTTGAAAAAGATCATGGTTATAGTTAACTTTTTCTCTTAAAGAGAGTGAACGACAGTAACGATAGATAACGAGGGCGATTATTTAAGGATAGATCGATAATAATCTGAGAATGATGATTCCTTAAGGATATATTTTCTTCACTGTATATAATACGAGTATTAGGACTTTTTGCTATATGGTAGCGATTGTTATGAATTGATTTAAATGAAAAAATGAAGAAATAAGCAAGATACAGACAAATGTATATACAGGCCATCATTGTTGCCAATATGTATAAGATAGAAATTCGTTGTTGAATCCAGCAAATATATTAACTTATGATTTTTCTAACTTAAAAAAAGCGCGTTACTGCATAAATGTCCGCGTAACATTTATTATAGCTGAGCTCAAAATTTTCGTTTAGCAATTACACCTGTGATTCGACATTATTAGCTGAAAATTATTGATGATTCGACCAGGAAGATCATGATATATCTCTGACGGTATAACTACATTTCGGAGCAATTAACTGTAATGTTTCCTCGTAAAAGTGAAAAAAAAATGAACCACTGCAACAGCGGTTTGTCTGAAGAAAAAGACGTCAGTATGAACCACTGCAACAGCGGTTTGTCTGAAGAAAAAGACGTCAGTATGGTCTCAAGTTGGGCAATGCAAGATCAATGCACTACTGGTCCACGTATACATTTTTTTTATTCCTCAATTTTCCGAATCTTTATCTACAGATCGTATATATTAATAAAATTAATTTTTTATTATATATTATTATTTATTCTTTTTTTTTATTTTAGAATAGATATTCAGTGCCATATACATTATCAGCGACACTTGTATACTTTTAACGTGATTACTCTTAATCCAGGGTGTTGAACGCACGTTAGCAGGAGAAAATCAGCGCACGTGCTAGCTTGCACGCACTCAATGAGCTTCCATCATACAGCGCATTAGAAAACGCAAATTAGTATATGTACATATAAAGATCTCTCTCTCCGCTTGCGCCAAACGATTTCGCAGGACAATTGTGATGCAAAAAATCGAGGCAAAGTCGAGCGGATACATGGTTCCGAATTTATTAAACGAGAGTTTTGAAATTTCGCTAATGAAAATCGAAACTCTATATACATCCCGCGCAGTGTATATCGGCCGCGTGTATTGAAAACGAAACCATCAGAGGCATTATAACGAAATATACATATATTAAGCCGCTAATACGAAAACTGGTATATATCAAAGCTAGGTTATATGTATATGTAGTATAGCGATGAAAAAGAAAGAGTGCCGAAAAGCGATAATCCGGAATATTTTGAATCTCGTGTGGGGGAATTCGGTCAATTCGCCGGTCTAGAGGATCATTGATCTCGTCCGAAAGAGAGAGGAAGAAACCGCGCTCGGGAAAGAGAGTATAATCGAATAACGTTAAAAGAGAGAGAGAGACAAAAAGAGGTCGAGAGTTAAGGACCAAAACGACGAGGTGCTCTCGAATTTTACATAGTATGTATAATTGCCCATATATATATATACACACCATACCTTGCTGGAATAATAATAAACAAAGATATATGCAGCGGGCGCTCTCGTTATCACACAGGGATGATTTAGCCTCGAAGTAGAATTCTGGGTCTGCGCTCGTAAAAGAGACTTCCGCGAGTGTGTATAATAGAATCGTAAAAACTGACGTTTAGTCGCATTGCGATATGCTGAAATCTTATCGGCAGGTGTGTCACGCGTCAGGGAGGAAAAAAAAAACAATCTGGAATATTCATATATTACGCATTTAAGAACGACTATCAGTGAATGGGAAAACGGAACGTGGACCAAGACAGTATAGCACTTTCTGCTTCACTGACCGATTAAGGCTGACGAACGGTACCTGATGCGCCTCTCCGAATATATCTCTCTCACCTGATGTGGAGCTATATACGCCGTGGTTACGCCTTGTTGCTCAGTTAGGTTGGGCTTTATACACACGGCGGAGAGACATTCCTCTCAGTTCTGATGATATATTCTTTCTCATTTTTCATTTCTACAACGACATATTGTATACCTATACCTATATGAACAGAGTATAGCAAAATACGTGACACACTCTCTGATGCCTAGTCACCCCGTCAATATATGGGTCAATAAGATTCAACTTCATTATATGTGTTTTTAATTTGGAGGAAAAAAGATAAAGGAGAAAGTGCTTGCGCGGGCTCATTAATAAACACGAAATTTCTTCTATAGCTATTTCTAATTTTTTTTTCATCGCTCTTTTAGACGATGCGCATATTAAAATTTTTTTCAAATTGGGTTGTCGAAGAGCTATTATCGGAATATCGGATAAATTTTTTTTTTCCAGTAAAAGTATCGACAGACTTTACTTTCCATAACTAGCGAAGCATACGCATCAATTGGTGAAGAGTATACGTGACTGCGATATCGAGCTGTTCAAATTCAGCGAAGTTCCATATGTATATGGCCTCATTTCCTGTTTCTTGCTAAATACACGGTAATTGCCACAACTTCATGCTTTGGAGACAAAGACGACTCTTAATAAGTATAAGTTGCAACATCGATTGCAAATTGGAAGGAATAATCGATAAGAAATTTTAATCGCTACCGCCAAATCAACTCGAACTAATTTATACGTTGCGGTACGTCTTGTTTAAAATATATATACTGCAGATCAGCTGATCGGCGCCCGTTACTCCCACATCGATTGGAGCAGCACCAACACTATATATACCATATGTATACCTACGTGTATATTACTATGATAACAGAATACAAGTGTCAAAATAAAAAAATACAAATGCAGAATTTCAGCAAAATAAAAAAAATAACTCGACAGTATAGCATTACATACTATCTTCGATGATGATAATATATATTATCAACGTATATACCTATACACACTATTATTACTTATACATCTGAAGCCACTATATCGATCACGAATGCAAAACAAAAACAGCCGATAATAGGAGTCATATAGGAGAACCTACTGAAGGAGCCTCTGATGGCTGCAGAATGCTGCTGCTGGAAAGTTGCAAATGCAAAGCGAAGAAAGCCGGCGGCAAAGGCGTTCGATACATCCTCGTCATCTGTAGATTCCCCTGATGTGCTATAGCAGCGCACATTTTGCCTCTCGAGGAGACGCAACAATATAACACGTCTATATATACAGATAACAAACGAGGTTTATCCGGAACTTTTTGGCTTTTCAAGATTTTTCAAAACTCGAACGACACATGATAGAAGCCGGTGATGGCTTTGTTTAATATTCTTTGCCAAAACAATAGGCCTGAGAGGATACATGATACGATTATACCGAATGCTCAGAGCGATACTGCTGACGCGTAGTGGCGGTGGTTTCAAGTTTTTTTGTCAAGTTATTTTATCTGGTGTCGGGGGGAGAGAATGCCTTGTCATTTTCTCTAGCTTATCGACGAGTCGGTCAGGATGTTTTGACTTGTTTCTTACTACCGATAAAGACGACCGAGGAATATTCGATTTGCTGCAATGTATGTATATGTAATTTATTTTAATTTTATTGTTTAATTCAGGATGAACGATTGACCTAAATTTCTATACTTAGCTGCTGCGCTGAGAGTTGAGAGAAAATTTTCAAAAGCAACAAGTTTTTATTTTTCTTAACTGATATGAAAAGCTGATGGGATTGTCGTCATTGTGTAATTATTATAATAATCCTTTTGTTGTTAGGATTTTTGGAATTATCTGAGATAACTGAGACAAAAGTAAGCTGTGTGCTCTAAAAATAGAGAAAAAAAAATTACTTTTCCGTTTCAATTGCGTATCATTTAATAATTATACATATACTATCAAGGCGCATAAGTGAACAAAACGAAATATATAAGGTTGTTCTTATAATTTTATTATTCGTTTTCACGTAAACCGTTAAATCGTTCGTCAGACACCTACAACTCATGCAAATCTCACATTGCGTGTATCGGAAAACAATGCAAGTAATATACCTTCCTTGTTATTTTTATATATTTGTAATTTATTCTTTTAAATTATTCAAGCGTTTATTTGTCAGCTCTCTCTCTCTGTCTCTCTGCAGGAAGAGAATTTCGGAAAACGTCGCGGTATTTGTGTCTATCGCAGTAATACGCCCAGAGAGTACGATTTGCATATAATTAATTATACACACGTTTTAGTATAGACGGCATATAGAATTTTTTACATGCTAATTACGTAAGACGTTACAGTAATTGCATTCAGTTGTCATGTTGAGTAGTTTAAACAATTCGACGGCTTGTATAGCAAAAAAACCTGCTTTTAAATTTTTGTTTTTTATTATTCTAAGTTTAACAAAACGAAAAAGTATAATATATATGTATATAATACACACCAAACTATACAAATTTTTTTAGAATCGTATTTATACCTCAGCTACTATATCAGTGCACTAAATTCATGGGAAGAGCAGTATATTAGAAGACACTCCGAGAAATGTTTAAACGAAAAATAATAGTTCGGCTCGAGCCGTCTCATATTGTCATCGCGACGACGGCTAGTGGCTCTGTCTGTCTCGCGCATACCTTTTCCTCAAAGAGGAAATGACAATGTAAAAGCTCGCCACTGACGATAATGCGATTCTTCGGCCGAGGTCTTGGGGGTCAATCGAAGCGTTTTCGTGGTCATCGGCATGCAACTTACCTGGTTCTTTCAGTCTGTTTTTGAACCCGGACCGATTACCACCTAACGCGGTTTCTAACGCGTAGCCTTTTTTTTTTACTAAAAATAAATCGAGGTGCCGATTTTACTATATAATTTCTTCTTCTTTTTTTTTAATACAATCTGCTTCAATCGTTGATTTTTTTTTATTCTTGCTAAATTGTAGTCGAAGCTTCAATCGAGCAAAAATGCCGGCGGAGCGGATGGACGATTACAAGAGGGACATACATTGGCCGACCGTTTTGTATTACATACATCTACACGCCCTTGGACTCTATGGAGCCGTTTTGCTGTTTACCGAGGCTAAATGGTTGACTGTATTCTTCAGTAAGTACTTATTACATATTTTTTTTTTTTTAATAACAATAATAATAATACATCTTATAGGATACACAAAGAGCCTTGATTTCTGTTTTTCGCCATATCTCGCCGAGTTAGAAAACAGAAACCCGATCATTTCATAAACGTTATGTAAACACCTACGCGACCGGTGTGCTCTTGAAACGCATGTGATGAAATTGAAATATCGTCGGCGTCGTACAAATGCATTTGTTCGCGGCGTTTCCTCAAAAAAATTTAAATATCCAGAGCACAATGGTGCGTGACGTAATAACTATACTACGCTCGTACAGAATTTCGACACATTTCGAATGCCTAATATACGTAGTATACGTGGTATACCGTTAGCGAAAAAGATGCTTGATTTTTTCCATTTGACATTTTAGCGCTGTTCATAATTTTAATCGCTGGACTGGGTATCACGGTCGGCGCTCACAGACTATGGGCTCACGGTGCACTCGAGGCGTCGGGCTCGGTTCGTGGCTTCTTAATGATAGCGCACACACTGGCTGGTGTGGTAAGTGCATCATAATTTTATGTAATAATTAATCGATAAATAAATCTGACGAATAAATTTGTAAACTTTGTCGTTAGGGTAACATCTACGACTGGGTGCTAGCGCACAGAACCCATCACAAGTACTATGGAACCGAGAGGGATCCCTACAACCATAAGAAGGGCTTCTGGTACAGTCACCTCTTGTCCAACGTTCTCTCGTCGCATCCGGACAAGGAAAGACTGGACAAGGACATCGACATGTGCGACGTCGACTACGACGGTTACGTCTGGGTTCAAAGATGGTAAAGAACGACGATTTTCGTATGAAAGAAAAAAAAACAATTAACGTAGAGAATGTTTCTGCATCTCAGGTTCTACTGGCTGCTCTTCCCGGTCGTCGGTCTTCTCCTGCCGATCAACGCACCGGCCGAGTACTGGGGCGAGTCGATCAAGAACACCGTCTTCATCCTTGGCTTCTTCCGACTGGCCGTAACGACAAATCTCTCCTGGCTGGTCAACAGCGCGATGCTCATCTGGGGCCTGAAACCCGGAGACAAGTTAATAGCTATTTATGATTCCTTTGGCTTGCTATACCAACTGTTCTTTAAAATGCCAAAAAGTCATGGCATGGTGATGATCGCTAACGACGGCTTTCACAGCAGTAGCTCATAACGCACATACCACAATAATATCGAACAACTTCTCGCAACGCGTCATTCACCGGTGAAAACGCTCTCTCTCTCTCTGTCTTCCAGATATCCCGTCGACGACAACACGATCTTCCTGTTGAACAAATCCTACTGGCCAAACTACCACTACCTCTTGCCGTGGGACTACAAGTGCGGCGAGTTTGGCAACTACGATCGCGGCTGCAGCACCTTCTTCATCAAGATGTGGGAGAACCTCGGCCTCGTCGACTCGCTCAAGACAGCCTCGAGTGAATCGATTCGCGATGCTCTGTATCGCGCTGCCAGTGAAAAACTCGACGTGACCGAGGCTCTCGAGTCCGTGAAGAAGATGGCGGACGAGGAGGCGATCAAGGCGAAACTCCGCTACCATCACTGATATTTACGATCTTCTTATAATAAAACAGACCATTTCTCTTACGCCTACCTCCCCCCTCCCCCTGCATTTGTAAATTATTGCTTGTTGTTGTCACTGAATACTATAAATTTTTACAATAAATGAGAACGAAAAACTATTTTATACACCCATACACACACCGAGAGAGAATCGTCGTTCCGACGATTTTGAATTGACAGCTGCTTCGCGCGCTTTTCACGAGCATGCGCAGTAATGTCTACTACTACTACGCTGGTCAGCCTCGGCCTTCTTTTTTTTTCTCTCTCTCATACGATCGAGAGAAACTTTTCCGAAAATCGTATCCTCTCCCTTCAAAATTCTCCGCCGGAAAAAAACGTCAAGCAAATAAACAAGAATCCGCGAAATAAACAAACGTAGACCAAACACATCCGCAGGACAGGACAGGAGTGTGCGTGCAAGTGCAAGCTATAGCTGTGCTGTGTGCTGCACGCGCGCAGTATGCACTAATAGAGGGAGAGGGAAAGAGACAGACATAGAGAGCGCTTGTGCAGACGTTCCCCTTTTGGCCGCCGCTATTAGTCATTGAGTCAGTCGCGCGCCGGACGCTGAGTCGTCGACACTTTTACTATAAAGGTGTGCACTGCGGAAAAGGGATAAACCAGAGAGAGAGAGACAACAGACGCACTCGTCCGCTGCGCCTCTGCTCTCCCCGTCTCGTGCCGATCCTAGTCTACGGGAGCCGCACGGACGCCTGTGAATAAACGGAAATCCCCTCGACGACCCGCATTGGAAGGAGAACAAACGTAAGCTAGATTTTTTGTCATTTTTTTTCATCTGTGTCTGAGTGTGTGCAGTGTACGAACCGTCAAGGCCTCTATTCTCTCGGATCGTTAAGTCTCGGTCAAAGATACCGTCAGCACAGCTTGGCATCACAGCACAAACACGCTACACGCTGTCTGTATCCGCCGTTTTCTTTCTCTCTCTTTTTAATGCACGTTGTGCGTGCTGATGTTATATTCGAGTGAGTATACGTGTGTAGCGGTTGAGAGACGTATAATTTGTCTTGCATATTAAATTTAAATTTACTGTGTCAATGTCAGAGAGAGAGAGAGAGAGTGTGTGCTTGTTGTTGACGCTTACATTGCACACGGCAGAGGAAACGTCATCATACGTTTGTCCAGTGTAGTAGTCCTATAGCTCGTCTTCCTTACATTCATCGCAATACACGCACAGCTATATATGTATACAGGAG
>UCQR01071106.1:8638-19169 GCA_900474235.1 Cecidostiba semifascia
CCCTTTTTTTCGAGCGAAAGAAAGCCCCCCCCCCCTATTTTTTCAAGGCTATAAATTACCTTATCGGCGTTTGATAATCTACTGTGAGAGAACAATAACGTGGGGTAAGTATTGTGATATTAAAAATTGAAATTTTTAATGCGGTTGTATCTCGTTTAAATTAAGACCTTCGGAAGAAAGGCTGAAATTACAGCCTATACTTCAAAGGTCGACGGGTATCAAGTACATCACCAATATACGCGCATTTCTTTTTCGGTATATTATATACCTATATAACATATATTACACAGGTTTTATATCCACAGCTGTAAATAATTTATAATCCGGAGAACCGTGTCAAATATTATTTCAAGCGAGCGAGCGAGCGACCTTCCCGGCGGCGGCTATTACATTATTATCGCAGAATTTCGAAAAATCCGCGCGAAACTACCGATATGCCCATATCAGGTATATACACACAACTGGGGCTCAATCTCTCCTTAACCGTACAAACACACGTGCATATATACACTGCACAAGCACAGAAAAAAGGAGTCCCGCTAACGGACGACGCCAATTAGCGTCTCTTTCGAGACTTACGTGCATGTGTGCCTCCGTTGAGCACACCGGGGTGGTTTTTTGTGATCCTTCTTGTGCTCTCTCTCTCTCTCTCTCTCGATTGCCGAAACTGCAGCGCTGCGAGTATATAAGCTTCCCCTCTTTTACCTACATTATTGCGTGTCGATCGACATGCGCGATGCGCGGCCGGATAAATAAAAATGTTAATTAGCAATAACAGTCGTGTAAGTGAATTGAATTTGAATTTTATGGCGATTCTTAAAATGAGATTTGCTCCGGCAGCGCGGAGGATCGATCGTAAATTCACCGCTCCGATGCTCCCATCCCTCCGATATATGCTTTTGGATCATTATTATTATTATTCCGCGCGAGCTTGTGAGAAGAACAGACTTTTTCGACGTACATGGTATATAAGAGAAGATGTGAAATATATTGCATTTTATGGCTGTAATAACTCGCTTATATATTACGTTGAAGAAATATTAGGCCGCACTTGCGACAAATATATATGCGAGCAAAAAACAATAAGAGTATTATAATATACGATCGATATTATACGTCGCTTATTCAAACGCGTTTATAATTAACTCTAATTGCGATCTTCAATTGCGCATCAGGGAAAAAAGAAGCGTATACGTATAGAATTTCTTTTCTTTTTTCAGAGCCGAAATTTCAAGAATTTCTCCGTACAAATGCGCGCTTGATTATCTTAATGGCGACGAGGCGACTTGCGGAGAAAAAGTCGTCGATGCGTCGCGCGCATATATACCGCAAGGGGGGTATCAATTAACGCTGCCTTATTTGCGAGCTTCGCGGCTAAGTGAAAATAGCAATTAGCAATAACAATCGCATTTAAATGAATTGGGATTCGACTTTTATATACACGCGGTGCCTTTATACGTATACGAATTACGTATATAGCGGCATATCGACATACACTATACACCAAATAATTTCCCGTCAAAAACTAGGAAAGTTAAATGCGACAATACACGCGTGATCGCTATATATACGTATATACATATAGAGATGAGTATTAAGAAACCGAGAGCGTTTAACCTCGATCCGCATCGAACTATAAAACACACTGCAACAACTCAGTTTCGTTATATACGCGAGCATCATGCAAAAACGCGAGGAAGCCCCGTATAAGCACGAGCATCAGTAGTGTGTGTTCCACATCCCATTCTCATCTCGCGTGTACGAGCTTTTTACTTGTATATATACACACGCGACGCGCGGCGGCGCGCAGATTAAACGCCGCGTATCTCCGCGAATCACTTTCTCGTAATGAGGTCGTCGTCGTCGTCGTCGCGGCCGGCTATTTTTAAGAAGGTCCGCAGCGCGGCGTACAAGTTTTTTGCTATACTGTGGTGTGTGTATAATGTACATATGTATAGGTGACGACGTGGTTCTGGGCATTATAAGGTCGAGCGCGGGGGTCATCCGCACATCGATATGTATACTTGTAGCGTTGTCGTTCATCACTAATATACCTCTTAATCTTTCGGCTCTCTGATTTATGGTATACTTCTACTCATTTTCATCTTCTCTGATGCGATGTTTATGTATCCGCGTGCGCGCGTTACTTAATAGGTGTTGCATATTGTTTGAAAGTCGCTGCATGATAAGAGCGATGATAACGAGGAGGGGCTCTCTGTCTGTTTGAGCTTGACTTTTACCGCGTGTGTGTTACGAGTCTCTTTGTCTCTTAGCTTGACATTGACTGATTGTTTATACATATACCGCTTGCATTTTGTTCTGTATAAGTATATACAAACAGCGCACACGCTCACGGCGGGTATTGTACACGTGAGGAGCGAAGGTCGGCCCTTGCGAATAATTAAATATATATTTTATACACAATTTTAGCTTGAAAGTATATGCTTTTTCATAAATTATAATCAAGATTTTAATGGAGTTCACGTGTACACATACATGCATTCACTTCTCTCTCTCACTCTCTCTCTCGCTCTCAAGAGAGAATGGACCTATCACATAAAGAGCAAATTTGACTGGACCCTCGCCATTAATAATACTGATATACATCTCATCTGCAATCGCGAGCGCGCGCGCGCGCGAGAGAGAGCTGTCTTCTCGTTCGCCTTCGCCTCCCAATCAAGCGCAGCAGAGTCAACACTCCATTTTTCTCTTTCTCTCTTTATATTCTCTCGACTCACCTGACGACACTCTCTTATGCCCGCGGGGCACAAACTCCCGGCTGTGTGAGAGCTGAGAGAGATAAACGCGCGCGAGTCGTCCTCGTGTGTGATCTCTCTAATTTTCGGCAAACATTGTATACCGAGGCTTGATAATGTGCAGTATCAAAGGTGAAAGGGTCACGCTGACAAGCGAGCGTGCGATCGTCGAAAATAACATGCGTGTGTCTGTCTGTGTATGTATAACGTTTTGGCTTATCGAGAGTGCGAGAGAAAGAGGGAGGAGAAAGTAATAAAAGTGCGATCGGTATCTCGCGCTGGCTACTTTTAATTATAGCCGTAGTGATGAATTGCCGTAAATCGTTTTAATTTTTAATGCAAACACACACATGAGCTGCACCTCGATGATTTAATAAAGTCATAAGGGCAGTGGACTCGTGCAGTTATAGCAAGCAAGTATAGAGGCCGAATAGATGAAGATGATTGTAGTTTTGGCAGAAACATTAGAGCAGTGGACTAGTGCAGTTATAGCACGAGGTAGATCAGCAGTGTGCGCGCAAATCTCGTGATGTGGGAAATGGAAAAGTGTCTATGCGCCATCTATCTTAGCTAGCCGGAGACTAGATGAGAGCCGAAAATTAATGCTCGCACACCGCTTTAAATGTCGGATCTTTTCCTCTTCATGCAAAAAAAGACAGTCAACCGCTGACGTAAATAATCATGAAAAATGGATCGAGGGGCGTGTAATTTTTTGCCATAACCTATAGATACGCAATCTCCAGATTATTATTTCCGAAGAAAATACATCGCACTTAATTATCCGTTATTTATAACTCAAGGCAAGAAACATCTCTGATTCTTTTTTGAATCTTTCAAAAATACATTTTGGTTTTACGCATCTCACGCTTATAGCCTCATTGTCACGCATACAGTGGCGATAATAACGCGCGAGACTTTTACTTATCGTCATCTCTCTCTCCCTGAGATTGTTGCATCGTCTATGTCGAGGCTCTCGACCGCAGTATAATATACGCTCTCTCTTTCTATCCCCAATCCGCATCTATTACAGCTGCAGGAAAAGCACATTGTAGAAAATTCCCCTGCCGCGCGTTATCTCTAGCTCTTTCTATAGATAAGCATCGCCGTTTACCCAAGAATGCACACGAGAGCCAAATTTAAAAGTCAATCATCCAATATAATACACACACACACACATCGTTGTTTATCTCTATCATTATAGTCGAATCATCGATCGAGTCTGTGCCATGGGGACTTCCCTTACATACCTATATACACCCCCGCACAGTCAGCGTCCGGCAGTGACTTATGGTAGTGTCGCGAATTGCGTCACGCGTATATAATATAAGTATATATTATACACATGCAAAAGCAGCCCGCATCTGGATGACGACGTCGACTTGGACGACGAGATATAGATACGAATCGCGCGAGCGAGCGCGCAAGTGTGATTTACCGAGCGAGAATCGCGCGCAGACGTGTGTATAATGCACGTGGGTGTATGCTAGAGTATACAGTAGAGGAAGTGGATTTTGGCTTTTTAAAATTATTGACCCCATTTCAACGCTTGCCTACGTCAGCTGGCTGTGTGATATTTGACGCAGCGTCGATAATACAAGAATAAGCCTTATTACTTTTAAGATATATAGTAATATACAGCGCATCATTATCTTTACTTTTTACAATCTATATGACACTTTTCGCTCGTTCGCTGCGGTAACGGCCGAGCCTCCGTTCGCCAATTAAATTAATTAATTAATCAATTAAGCTAGCCGCGGTGCTATCAATTAATTACACACTGCACCGAACCGGCGCGGACTACTACCGCGTGTGTATATACACGCGATTTCTATAACCGGCAATGATAAACGCTGTGCTGCAGGAAAGTCTCTTTTCCGCGCCGAGTGCTGCGAACAAATCTCTATCCGATCAAGTTTATGACTTCTCCTTTGCAAGGCTAATACAAAAGCCGGCCTGTATATACATACACGTATATACAACAAAATTTGTATTATAGCATCAACGCGCGCGGGCAGAATGATCAATAACTGTTTTAGATTTACCTACGGAATAACTGCATCAGAGAGACTTTCACCGCGACGACGATTCGCGGAATAATAACACGGTAAACTCGTTGTGCTTGATTAGCTCTCGGATGATTCGGACACCTGTTGCACGAGATATGTGCCTACTTTGCTCCGCGAATTCTCAATTAGCTAAAACTATAATAATACTCGCGCGAGGCTGGCGCTTCGCATCGATTACAACATTTTTTAACCTGTCATTGCGCACGAAATCGCAATTATCGGCTCTCGTAAATCGAAAAATCGCACGTGTATGTTATGTATGTAAAATATATACGCATCTCGGAGAAAGCATCTCTCGAAGGAAAAATCGAGGGGTATAGAGCGCGTGTATTTTAATCGACGCGTAAATCAGTCCGCTCTTCGCGTACCGAAAGCATCAATTATATACCAACGTATGGTATCACTTATATGTAGTCATCGTTGAATTAGCCGAGAGTCTTTTTAACTTAGACATATAACAAATTCGCTGTATAGCCGCGGTGAAAACATACCTTTCATGCACCTCAACGGATAATGAGTAAAAGAAGGGTACAAAAAAAATCAAAAGAGCCGCACGTGTGTGCATGCTTAGGCGCGAAAATGAGAGCTTATCCAGCGTGTATTCTCGTTGTGCAAAGGTTCGAAGGACAATTTACGTGTCGAGAGTATATTTATATAGTTTGAGAAAAGGTGCGACGATTATTTATGGATGTACTTTTAAGCATGAAATATGAAGTACATATGGAGTGGCGCTTGATGTATGGCTGCGCTGAAAAATCCTTTCAGAGACTCGCTCGCGAGAGAATATCATTCGTGTGTATATACCTTCGGCTTTACGTAAGCCACAATTTTTTTTTCGTCTCTCTCGCGCGTGCTAACTTGTTAAAGTGAATACGCGTCCGCGATAATTAATCCCTGTGTGTTATTTTTTTCTTTCTTAAGGTTATATTCTTTCGAAAAGCCCGCGGTACAATACACGGATGTTTGAGAGTCAAACATCAGAGATATTATGTACAAAAAGATTTACATTCGGTTAATTTCGAGTGCAGTAATTATAGCCCAACACGGGATCATCATCAGCAAGACAAGCAAAATCGTCAAAAGACGCCGAGAGGACAATTAAAAAAAAACGCGATCCTATTGTAAAACTATAAATCTTCTTATCAAACAAAGCACACTATAGGATGAAGTGGAGCAGACGACGACTCGTTTTCCAAATTAATGGTCCCCATAAAAATCAAAGACAAAAACGTCACAGTTCACAAAAAAAGAGAGAATGAGAATGACGTTATAATAACGCGCACAGTGCGCACGCATATACCGCCCGCGGCAGCAACTCTGATGGCTTTGAAAAATTAACCTCGCATCTCAGCCGACGCTTTTGCACACGCTACATATATAACGAGTGCATCATCATCAAGCCAAAATTTTACAAGCTACTCTCCGACGGTATGAGTCATATACCCTGTCAAAGAAGAAGAGGAAAAAAAGAAGAATTCTCTCTCGCGATGAGGCTTATAATATACGGAAGCCTTATCTGAATTTCCACAAAGTTCGCGAGCTGAATATAATATATTATATTATACTCTCGAGGCCAATCGCCGGGCGACCGTGCACCAGTCAAATAACACGGAAGCTGCAGCGCTGCTATATATATCGTATGTATACTACTGCACAGACAAGCTCTCTCGTGATTCGCAGCCCCCGCGGCTCTGTGCGCTCAAGCCGACGAGACCAAGGCTAATTGCATTTTAATGCTCGGGTAAGTGGCCGGCGAGCGATTGGCCCGCGGACTCGAAACTTGGCTGCTCTCGCGCTAATTAGCCTCGAGCCGAGCAGCGCGAAATTTCCCAGAGATCCATTATACGCGGGGAGCTGCGCGCATCTTCTTCAGTCTTTTTCGCTGCTGATATGCAGCTATTAATGAGCGACTATACTCGCGTCGTCGGCTCTGAAAAAAAAGGAAACGTTGTTAGCAGTATACGGTGTGTGTTCTTATTCCGTTTTTCGGGCGCGACGAGGACAATTGGTGAATTGTTTTTTTTTTTTTTATAGAAGGGAGAGTATAAATTGTCGACGTCGAGAAAGTTTTTATTACGAGTATAATAAACGATTTATAATCGTTTTGGTGATTTAATGTCGAACGAGACTACGGGCACGGGACAATGAGGCACTGCGCTTTTCTTGCGTATACCGGATTTATAATTCGGCGAAACAAAAACTTACTCGCCTTCGCTGTGGTCGACGGGCTGAATATCAGTGACGCATCTCTCGCGCGCGCGCGCGGTGAGTTTCGAGATAAGATATTTGCGTTATTTTTCGCGAAACTTTTTGCGGCGCTTTCCTTTTTCGGCGGAATACAGTATGATACTCGACGAAATTGAGATTTCGAGCTGAATTATGTATTGCTCATCGAGCAGAAGTATATAAAGATTTATTTTTCCTTGATCGTACACATGCCGCCAGTAGAGGACGAACGTGTCGGAGCGTTTACATTAATGCCGTGCGCACGTCTACAATCGCAGTGTAAAATCAACAGAATAATATGAAAAGCGTGCCTAGCAATAGTTAACCTAGCCGAGCGTGTCCTCAGCGTGCGCGTGCATTTAAACGGATGCACATTCTGAATTATCCATTACGCTAATTACGCGCGCTTAAATCATTCGCTTAGCTGCGGGACACGTTCCCCGCATTATTTGCGATTTTGTGTGTGTGTGTGTGTGTGTGTGTATATATAGTGAAGTATAACAATACAATACACGGACGGACTTTCAAAAATAGATTTATGCTATTCGCTTGACGGCAGTAGCGGAAATGGCGTTGTTATTAAAACGGTTTAAAAAGCTAAACAATATAACGATTCGGAGAAAAAGAAATCTCTTGTAATTTGCTTGATTGATCACTGCCGGTATATAGCTGTATGCATATTAATACCGAAGCCTATAATAATTATTCAACAAACTTCTCGGTTTGCATAATTGCTGCGGCCGAAAACTTTCGGTGCACAAGTGTCTTCGACGTAAATTAAGTCATATAAAGTGTTGCCGCGCGCCTGACATAACCGCTGCAGAGATGCGCGATAAGGATCAAAAGGATCAATAGGCCCGAGGCGGGAAAAGGTGTACAACGGCGTGAATTCATTAATTTCACATTTGCTACATTTGAAATATGTATGTATTTAAATGTGTGTGTTTATCACAATGAAAACTAATACATTGTAGTTTATGTCAAATGGATAGTCGCGATAGGAAGTAATAAACTACGTACAAAAGACTAAATTTTTAAACAAAAGATGAGTTCGCTTTTAGTCAAAACGGAGAAATAATTTTAAAAAATGATCTTTCGAGCAAAAGTGCTATAATATTATAAGTGGGTGTTTATCAATCACCGCCAATTTAAAATACTGTGATACCTTCTTTTCTATTTTGTAACTAGGTGACAGGTTACATTCCGACAAACTCAATTTTAAAAGTGGACCGTTAGTCCGCATATTGGTTGCTTCCTTGGCATCTTGAATTATTTGTCTAACATCGACATTTTCGCATCTATGAATCTCGAGGATTTTGAGATTCTTTGCAGATCCATGCAACAATGCACATAATCCAAAGTTTTTAATCTCTGGACATTGGTAGCAATATAATTTCGTCAAAGATGAGGACAGACTATTTAAGAAAATGGAATCTGTAACTTGACTCAATTCTAATAAATGTAATTCTCGTAATTCGGGTAATTTGATTATCTTAAGAACTTCAATGTCCGTTACTGCAAGATCTGAAATATTTTAATAACACATTACGAATTTGACAAGTTACTTTGCATATAATTAAACTTTTATTACCTTTAAGTTGAACGTTGTTTAGCTTGGTACAATGTTTAACACACGTTTGAAAAAAAGGTACGCCAACGTGGATTTCACGACCACTTAGAATAAGCTCTCGGAGATTTTGAAAGTGCTCAAAATGCTTCAAATGTAAATAAGCAGGATTGTATAAGCAATGGATTTTCAGCTTTTCTAATTTTTCTCCGTGGTGTGAAATGGCCTCTAAAAACTCATTAATGTGTGACACATCATTTGGGAGAATATCCTCTATTTTAAATATTCTTAAGTTGACAAAACGTACCAAAGCCTAAAATTTAAATAGTAATAAGACTCGAGATAAGAATGAGTAAAAATACTAGCGTAATGATCCTTACACTACAAAAGCCATTTACGCCTTTCCTGCAGGCAACTAAATTAATTTCTTCAACAGCTAGCGAATTCAAATCTTGCCAACATTCACCACTTAATTCTGGTATAAAAATATTCAAACAGCGCAGGTTTTGGCTATTTTTAAACAAGAAAGAAATGAAGTTGTCACAATCATCATGAGGTCTCACAAATATATTCCTAAGATCGATCTCCCTAAGATTGAGTTTGGCCAGATAATCAATAGCTTTTACATTGCAATTAGAAAGACGAATACTTTTCAGATTTGGACACAACTGTATGAATATTTTGAGTAGATACTTAAAATGGTTTGGTCTTATATTATCATAGGTAGGGGAGTAGTAATCAGAAAAGTCAATACAAATGACATAGACTCCACAGAGTTTCAAGACTTTCATCATCATAGATTCAGAGATGCTTCCAAAATAATATGACTGATCAATACCCCAGTCTTTTCGGTTCCAATTGAAAGTTTTCAAAGAGTACCAAGACATTAAACTCACGCTGCACCAACGTTTGCACACTGCCAAATAAATTTTTCGATGTAAAATGATATTTAAAAGAACAATTGAAGTAATAAAATTTATTTACCTCTTTGTATTCTGACTCTGTCGACAATCGGTAGTAATGAGAATATGCATTTCAGACAATCATCGTTTAGTTTTGATATCGGTGGTTGTAAGATCCTACTGGTGAGATCTGTGCTATTCTCCTTTTCATTTTTTGATTGCATTCTTTATTTTAATAGCTTGTCTTTTTTGTATAAAAAACTGTCTATAAAATAAAGAAATTCGTTTTAATGAACACTTGTATCGCGTAATATTTTCCGCAACTAATCTATACGTAAAATTCTGTAACATATATTTTAAAAACTTAATATTCACACGTACCTGTACGTAAGCTTCGTAGTAATTTCGATGGAAGACGTAAGGACCAGGGATTCTTAAAATTATCGTATAATATCGTGATCTCAATAATGTACACGAATAACACGACAATATAAAAGTGCAACTGACGACTTGGACGGTACACGCAGACTGACTGCAGCTGCCCTTTGTCTCGAGTGTCCTGGCGACTCTCATGCGACGTCCGCATGATGCTTATCGTTTCCGATAACTCGAGCCCCAACGACGACAGCTCCATAGAACACTGGCTACATTCAGCTGCATGGCCTCGAAACCAGCGGCAAGTAGAGACTCGCTAATCACATATAGATATACTTAAATATTTTTATATTAACTTCATATATTAGAACGTAATAAAATGTTACACGCAATTTATACAAGTTTTGTGACTGTTTTGGTAACGAGTGAATAATAAAGAAGCGAATCGCACTTTACAATTTTATAGGGTTTGAATAGTTTTGCAAAGTTAGCATTTTGTCAAGTCGAATAAGCCGCCTTCCCGAAACGTTTTAAACTCGTCGAGATAGAAAGTATTCCTGTTTCCAGAATATTAATCGAGTCATTGTAAAAAAGCTTTCGAGCGAATATCCGCTATACTCGCCGACCAACTAAGTCATC
>UCQR01071117.1:4668-16535 GCA_900474235.1 Cecidostiba semifascia
AAGATGGATCAGCGAAAACACAAGATTTGGTGAGTTTTCTTCAACGTCTCAAAAATAACGACGACTTAACCTAAAAGAAATGTTCATGTTTATTTATTCTTACTTATTTTTCGACGTATTAGCATGGTCTCCGATTTTTTCTATCCCAACATGGGCGGCGTAGAAGAGCACATTTTCAATCTGTCCCAATGTCTTCTTGACCAAGGACACAAAGTTGTGGTTATGACTCACTCCTATGGCAACAGAATTGGAGTGCGATACATGACCAATGGTTTAAAAGTTTATTATTTACCTATTAAAGTATTTTACAATCAGTGTGTACTGCCCACCATGGTATGTTCAATTCCTTTGATCAGGTATATATTAATCAGAGAGCAAATCGAAATCATACATGGACACTCTGCATTCTCAGCTTTAGCCCATGAAGGAATGTTGATTGGACGTTTAATGGGATTAAAGGTATATTTATTAAGCTTTGTAAAATATTTGATCAGTATAGAAAAAAAGAATCAATAACAAATTTCCTTTTAGACTGTTTTTACGGATCATTCCCTTTTTGGCTTTGCTGATGCCTCCGCTGTATTAACAAACAAATGCTTAGAAATATCTTTGGCTGATTGTGATCACTGTATATGTGTGTCACACACTGGAAAAGAAAACACAGTATTAAGGGCCAAAGTACACAAAGAAAGAGTCTCTGTGATACCCAATGCTGTAGACACTGCTTTATTTACTCCTGATGTTAGTCAGAGAAGCAGAGATTTCAGTAGGTTTTATCTGTCTTAACAAAATAATATTTCTATTTAGTCATTTAGACAAAACTAAATATTCATTTTATTGTAGTTACCATAGTGGTAGTATCTCGTTTAGTGTATCGCAAGGGTGTTGATTTCCTGGCATGTATCATACCAGAAATATGTGCACGCTATGAAAATGTGCAATTCCTGATTGGAGGTGATGGGCCAAAGAGATGGCTGATAGAAGAAATACGAGAAAGAAATTTGCTGCAACATAGAGTTACCCTACTAGGAAGTTTAGAACATTCACAAGTGAAGCATGTATTAAACAAAGGCCACATATTCCTTAATACTAGTCTTACAGAAGCTTATTGCATGGCTATTGTTGAAGCTGCCTCTTGCGGGTAAAGTATCTTTATTCATGTGTACTAGCAAACAAAAAGAATATTTAGAATTTGTTGCTTAATTAAAGAAATGTTCTGTTATTCTAGCTTGCAAGTAGTTTCTACCAAAGTTGGTGGTATTCCAGAGGTCTTGCCACCAGATTTAATTTATTTAGTTGAACCAAACGTTCCTTCTTTGATTGAAGGTTTAGAGCAAGCAATCTCTGACTTTCAGTCAAATAGAGTGATATGCCCCATGGAGGTGCATAGAAAAATTGGTTCCTTTTATAATTGGCATAATGTTACCAGAAGAACTGAAATAGTTTATAGTAGCGTGCGTAAAGAACAGGAGAGGAATTTAGGCAGACAGTTATCAAGCTATATTCAAAGTGGTGTACTGCCTTATCTTCTTGTAGTAGCCTGGTGCTACATCGTCCTCCAGTTTCTTGAGTACTTTGTCCCACGAAAGGTTTGTATCTTTCTATTTGAAACTGTCTTTAATTAGAATTTTAATTTCATGCTTTTACTTATTTTTCAAATGTATTTATTTCAGTTCATTGATATTGCAAAAGATTACAGAAAGTCTGTGAAGTTGTCTGAAAAAAATAAAACTGAACAGTACCAAAACAGTTTAAATTAAAAAGTCAAGATGAATTTAAATATTCTGTCTTTCAATAAAGTAGTTGTTATTGAATCAATGACAGAATGCATAGATAGAAAAAATTATTATCATACTGATAATATTTTGAAATATAAAAATGCGAACGTAAATTATCTATTACGTCCTAGTCCAACTGTAAATATTGAATGTATACTGCTTATCAAAGTACAAAATATTCGACCAAATGCTTTTTAGCACAATTGAAACCTGTGAAATACATTGTATTTTTGTACGTTACTTTATGTATGTTTAAACCATCTGTCTTCGGTATTTATTCAATAATCTAAACTCATAAAAATTCAGATATTTTTGTCAAATGATTTTTATTACAATACAATTGTCGTTTTCATTGCTTTGTAAAATACAAACTTCAGCTCTTCCTGGGCTAAATTATTCATACAAAAATGAGAATAAAGTGCCCTATATCGTTGGAAAGTAAATGTTTGATGCGTTATGTTTTTCTTCACACACAAGTCTTGTATAATCACATTTACAAACGTGTAAGCTTCAGAGTAGCACTACATTCGTTTTACCTCATGCATTACAAGAAATATAATAACGCTGATGAAATCAAAGTTTTCTTATTTTTTTATGTATAATACATTCATTATGATGATTTTTATAGTAATGATTTTTATTTACTATGTAATTACATTTAAGGTAAAAACCTAAAGCCTAAGCTTGATGTAAATTATGTAAAAAACATTAGTGGATGTTTACACTTTCATTCCTGTTGATGTTTCAAAGTGTATAGTATTTACAGATTATTGTTGAGGGTCATTGCTGACGATCATAAGCGACAATAAAAATATTTGCATTTTCTATTATATGTATAATGCCTATAAATTTCATCCCCATGCATAATACTTAATAGTTTTCTCATTGTGTTACATAATTTAAAATAAAATAAATAAAAAAAATTAAATTATAGAAAAAAATTTAAGTTAAATATAATTTTCATTCGAAACTAAATGATAAAACAAAGATTTAACAAAATTAAAAGGCCAGATCGAAAATATAATAATGTTTATTCTGCCATGTTGTAAGTTACATTCAATAATATATTCATAATTATTATAATAAAGATAATATTGATACAATATCAATCATTATTCATTCTTGTCTGTTTAATCATCACTGTATTATTGTACAATTGGTTTTTTATACATAAATCTTTCTTAGTCAAAGATCATTGCTTTTTCTAAACAAACAAAATGTCACTGGAAAAATCAACGATCTTTGGTTCAACAACCTTTACAACATTACAAACGAACAGACTTGAGGCGAAAGTCGACGTTTACAACGAGACTTTTTCAGATCGTGATAAAAGCCGTCGAATTTCAGAAAATGCTCGTCTTTAACTTCTCTTTTACTTACCATAAAAACTGATTTTGTCGACTTTTATTAGGTCGATTTAACTTATCGGCATATTTACAAGTCACAGTAATCAAAAAAGAAAATTTACGCAAAATGACTTTTTTCGCTTAACGTTTTAAACTGTATTTAACAGCTCATGCGCCTACACTGTTTATAATAAATTAGATTTTACAGGGACATGCACATGATCATTTTTCACTATTGAAAAATGAGAATTTAAATAATTTACAAAAAATTAATATTGTGAAAGAGCACATTAAACTTCATTATCGGAGTAAGAGTAAAATAGACATTGTAGTATTTAAATTGAATTAATAAATTACAAAATACATAGAGTTTGTGCAAAATTCGGGATAATTCAATTTGTAAGAATTGTACAAGTGTATAAGTAAGTGTATAAAAGGTGCACATGATGGATTTTATTTTACTCTTACGCTTATTAGGATTAATCAAAATGCTCTTTCAAATATGTCTTTTAAAGTATTATATTTTTTTATCAGATTTTCACGATTCCTTTTCTTAATGAAAATATAATATTTATCAATACTTCATTAGAGGTGACTTTCGATAACTAAATTAGGAGAGCACAAAGAACATTTTACTGTGGTTTTGAATAGTTTTTGCAATTCCAGAAATGTATGAAGCTTCAAATTAATCTTTTGTTTTTTTAATAATCCATGGGATGATAACGCACAGAACAAAAAAAGAGTTTGAAAATCACATAAACTCACATACAATACGTTCATCTCATGAATATCAGGAGCAAATGATTAAGTGAATGAGGAAAACTCATTTGTGGGTATGCAAATAATTGTATCAAAGTTCTTCGTGCAAAAAGCATATTTAAGTTTCTCGATAAAAGTATGAAACGTTTAATAAAGTTAAATGTCTTACTTAGATTTAAATACTCTTGCGTAATAAACGGAAGATGAATTATATAGGAAACAAGACTCGTATAGAGAAGTAGGAAAATAGCGTCTTATCAACTAGAAGTGTACTTTCTTTCATCGACGCTTCGTTATGTATCTAATTAACAATATTCAATGCGCATATGCATGTGCCTTAATAGATGATTTTATATCGTTTTTGTCGTCTGAGTGAAAGAATAAAAAGATTAGATTTCACGAGTTCTCGACATTTTTTTTTTTGTAAATCCAAGAATAGATTTGGGAGTCTCCGTACAAGTTTTCACAGAAAATCTTATGGTGAGCGGAGTATCCTCGTCGAGTAACTTAAAATCCTGCTTCGAATAGGATGCGAGAAAAATAAATAAAAAGTTCATTTGGGACGAACCAAAAATATGAAGAAGAGTATCTTTGAAATGAACATTTGAGATCTACTCAGCTCTCGTTTACAGGCCTTCTGCGTAATCGCGATCTCCGACATTGATGCGATCTGGTGCAGACATGACACTAAAACCGAGCATTTTGCTATCTACTTTGAACATTTTACCCTTCTTCGGTTTCTTGGATTTGCTCTGAAATTTACATTAAAGATTTATTTAATTTTAATTTTTTTTTTATAAGAAGAACATACGTAGCGATATAAGTGACATACCTTTACTTCTTGAAATTCTGTAGAAGTATTAGGATTGATAGCAGGAGCTGGCTTACATAAGTCATCCGCTTGTGTCTGAGGTCGTTGGGATGATCTCCACTTGCTTCGTTTTTCCAAAAATTGTTTAGCAAATTCGGAGCATTGTTTGCCGTCACCCAGATACATACGAACGTATTCCTTAACCTCGTATGCTGCTTCGATATCACGTAAGAAACCAATAAAAGTAGGTACTGAAACGATTACAATGACATTTAAAAAATTGCTAGTAAAATTAACTAATCGATTAATGTAATAATTCAAGAATGTTTATAATTGTTAGAACTTTTTAACATATACTTATGAGAATGTAATCATAGACTGTAAAAGAAAGAATAATGTTTTTATACTAACTATCTACTGAGACTTGAAGACCAGTTAAAGCCTTGTTGCACCATTGGGTAAAATCATCAGTCTTGGCAGTGTTCTGTTCGAAAAGCTTTTTCACCAATTCCTCGTCCTTCTTATTCTTATTCTTAGCCGCTTTATTATTCTGTTGTTGCTGTAGCTGCTGCTGTTGCTGCTGTTGTTGTTGCTGCTGCTGCTGTTGTGCTGGTGACTTAGCTACAGCTGGTTGCTGTTTTTGCGCGGCCTTAGGAGTATTAGCCTTTGGCGTAGGGGCGTTAACCTTCGGAGCTGGCTCGTCCCAGAAGCCACCACCTCCAGAACCATAAATTTGATTACCAGAGTTCGAGGTACTTGACCAGGTCAAGCTTTGGGATGCTGCTCCCCAAATGCTAACGTTCTGAAGGGTCACTGTGGTCTCCTTGTGATTGGCTTTTTCTTTTTCCTGTCTCTCCTTTTCTTGCTGCTAAAGTTATTTATATTAAAGATAGTTATTTTCATTCAGTGCTCTAAAAACCTCGTGCCTTGAAAAGTTTAAAACAATACTGACCTTAAGTTTAGCGATTCGCTCTTGCTCTTCTTGTTGAATCTGAGCAAGACTCTGCACCCGATTCACGTTATTAACAGGTGCAGTTTTCTCAGCCCATTTGAACTGGAGGCGTTTTGCCGAATCCGAAAGAGCTTCTTGAGCTGCCTCAGCTGCCTTTTGTTGAGCCAACTGCTGTTGTTGCAGCAATTGCTGGAGACGCAGTTCTTCCTGTTATTTTTATCAAAGTAATTTAAATTTGATTATCATCGCGCCCCATACAATTTGACAAAAAAGCCACTGTTTAAAAAAAACTTACAGCCTTTTTCTCTTTTTCGAGCCTCTGAATCTCGGCGAGAGAAGCTTGAGCAGTTGGTGGGGGAGCTGGTGGCGCCTGAGCCCAAGGAGCTTTGCTGCGTTCCTGCAATTTTCGAAGTGCTTCTGCCTCTCGCCGTCTTTGTTCTGCTTTTCGCGCTTGCTCCTCAGCGTCAGCTTTTTTACGGGCCTCTTCCTCTTTTCTAAATATAACATTTTAGGCCTATTAATAATACCAAATCAAATGATTAATTACTAAAAAGTAGTTATTTCAAACAAACCTCAATCTCTCTTCTTCCTGCTTGCGTTGCTCTTCTTCCAACTTCTTGCGTTTTTCTTCCTCCTTTCGTAACTTCTCCTCCTGCCTCTTTAACTCTTCGCGCTTTCTTTTCTCCTCCTCCTGCTTCTTTTTATTGGCTTCTTCGTCTTGCTTCCGCTTCTCTTCGCGTTTCCGTTCCTCCTCCTTACGTCGCTTTTCCTCTTGTTTTCGTTGCTCTTCTTCTTGCCGACGCTTTTCCTCCTCCCTGCGCTTCTTCTCCTCCTCGCGCTTTTTCCGCTCGGCCTCTTCGCGCTTGGCCGCCTCCTCGACCTTCAGTCTTGCTAGTTCTTCCTCCTGCTGACGCTTGGCATGTTCTTGCTTTATCCGTAGCTCATCCTGCTGGCGTTGCTGTTCGACCTCCGCCTCTTGTTTGGCACGTGCCTGTTGCATCCGTTGCAACTCTATCTCTTTTTGTTTACGCTGCTCTTCCTCCACTTCCTTCTGCCTTTGCTCTTCCTGCGATTCGTCCAAATTGGCGTTTAAATACAAGTAGGCTTTTTAATTGATTTAATGTTATTAAACAAAAACTTACCAATATTTGTTGCTCGGTCAACATCTTCTCTTTATAAAAGTCTAGCAATGATTTTCCACCAGGTGTTTGACCGGGTTGCATTGGATGAACTCCACGAACCTACGTAATCATTTATAATTTAATCAAGAATATATATATATATATATATATAAAGTTACATGGCTTAAAAAAACAAAACAACAATTCATACTTGCGACACCCAGTCTTGGACACGATTGAAGGTATTAGGATTGAGGACAGGCTGCTGCCAGACAGACTCTACCGGTGGCTGTGGTTGTGGCTGAGGTCGTTGCTGCTGCGCCTGGACGCTGAACTGCCTCATCCACTGCTTTATCGGATTGTCATCCTGAAGTTGAGATTGATGCTGAGACTGAGGCTGCGGCGGACTTGGAGCTATCGGGGCCTGCGGCATTGGCGGCAAATTTCGCATGCCGCTCATCTGCTGCATCAGCTGCTGGATAGGATCTATTGGGCTGCTTTGCATCGGTTGTGTATTAACCGGGTGCGAATTTTGCGCAACGTGCTGTCCCTCTCCCTGGGTCTTTGCAGTCTGCATAGTTCACAGAGAAATAATGTTTATCACTAATGGACCAATTTTAAATTGATCTGTGTATATATCTGTATATATATATCAGCTATTATTTTTAGAAAGTCTATTTTAGAATTATTTTAGTATACGTAAAAGATCTAAGTATTGCATTTATAGTTCAGTGAAAACTTATTGCACTATTCAAATATCATTACCTGGTGAAGCTGTGGGAAAAGTTGCAGAACAGAATTGGATGGTGGCGCGGGTGGAGGGATCGTGGATATAAAATTGCTGGGAATCACAGGCGGCTGTAACGGTGGCAAATCCGCAAGTTCAGGATCGATCGACCTAACATATTGTAGCACCAATTGATTTTGCTCGACTGGACTGAGATTCGACCACTGCTCAGTCTGCGATAGCTTATTGATGGCACTTGCACGCAGCTGCTTCAGGAACATATGCTGGTTCTGAAGCATCCGGTACTGCTCAATTTGGTAGAGCATCAGCGGATCCAACTGATTCGCGGGCTTGGGTAGAGCACTCGTGACCGGCATACCGGTTGGCAAAGCGCTTGGCATACCTGGTAGAATCGTGTCTGACAACTATAAAAGAAAAAAAAACATTTTTGTAAATTTATAAAATTATTAAATTAATTTCTCAAATAAAAACTAGTCTTAATCTATTGAATAACCATAAGTAATAACGATTGTCGATCGACTAATCATTTTCACTTTCTAATGTTAAGTGCAAACGTTTTCAAACGTTATTAAGATGACGCACCTTGAGTGGGGGGAAGTTGGTACCAGGCTTAAACGGTACCGTGCCGCACAGATTGACGAGGTCCCCTAAGGTGGTATACCGCTCGTCGCAAGTTCTCCTCACCAATAAATTAGGTGCAAAGTAGCCTTGCTTATGCCACTCGGCCATCTCGCTGGCAAGGAAAGGTCCTTGAACTTCTCCTTGGGGATCTCTGTAGTACCACTTCTCCTGCACGATGGTGGTGCTCTGCATGACCGTTGCCACTGCCGGGTCGATCACAGCTTGGTTGACCACCACCGATGAATTTGCCGCAGACCCTGGCGGTGGCATACTCATGGGCGGTTTCTCATCCCCGAGACCGGCACCATCTATGAGTTTCGCAACCTCTTCCTCCATCCTGTTCAGATGATCCGCCTCTGTCGATCTCTGTCTGTCCTCCGTTGGCCCCTCATTAATGCTCGAATCTGCGCTTGTTGGAACTGGTTGAGATGATTGATGCTGCAGCTGCTTCTGTTGTTGAGGAGATTGTTGCTGAAGATCTTGCTTCATTTGGAACACTTCTTGCAGCCGCCTGTATATTTCCTGTTCTCGCTTAGCCATCTCTATCATGTTGCTTGCTTGTTGCTCAGGGTCAGCCTCGTCTAGTGCCTGAGAGAAAACAGGAGGTTGGCTTTCTGCTTTCGCCTTTGGCTCTGACACCTTTTTCGGACATTCAGGTTTCGATTTGGCCTTAGAAGCTAATAAAACATGGTTAATTAAACAATTTTTGATTAAATGGTAAATTACAAGGTAATTCTTTAAACCAACCATTAGTTTGAGCCTGCTCTTTCTGTTGTTTTTCCTGTTTCGATGCCCTCTCCTTCTTTTTCGACTCAGGAGCACTCGCACTTGCCTTGCTACCACCACCGCTGCCAGTGTCGTTAGTCGTTGCTGATATCTTTTTGGAAGCTGGACTACTGGGCACTGGTGGTGAACTGATCGGCGACAGACTACGTCTAGACTCCTTCTCGGCTGATGTGTACTGGTCCTTCGACTCAGAGGAGTGCAAAGACTTAGGCCGCTCGCCGTTTAACGAACGTTCAGCCTTGGACGAGCGAGTGTTCCCCCCAGAAGCAGGAGATGACTTGACGCCATTCTTTGAGTGCGGTGCGTTCCCCTCGGAGACGCGACGCACCCGTGAGCCTCGCTTGCGCTCCTGGTGAGACCTATCACCTGGATGATCCTCGTCGTCATCCGAGTACATGCCGTGGAATGCACCGGATGCGTCAAAACTGCCGCCACTCTCGCTTGGGTTTTCAGTTGCCCTGTAAGTAATAAGAGATCGCTTTAGGGGTGTTCTGTTGACATTCTTGTTTCTCGTATTTTTTGTGCGATTTAAATCTCAGAAGTGATTTTCGCTCTCGGAGACTTTGTATCAATACACTCGAGGCAAACGCAGAGTACGAAAATACGTCGATGCAACTGCCGAATGCTCAAAATTGGCTAGTTTTCTTCATTGATAATATTTTATAATATTTTTTCTATTGATAAAGTGTCGTACGTTATAGTACAAATATAGATTATTGCTTTATCTTAGATTGTATACGATTCTATTTTAATGTTTGCTATCTGAAAGTATATCTATATCACTATATAGTGAGAAGTTTTTGTTTCATTAATCATCCAGTCATCAAGTACTCAATTAAACTTAATAAAGTAAAGAAATAAATAAGTATATACCATTCTGGCAGATTGTCATGGTTATCATGATGATTTGAACGATTTCTGCGCAATGGTGGTGGGTGAGGATCAAAAGCTCTGTTACCCCCCTTGTGATCCCAACGTTCTCCCCTCTTATCATCATCCCCGTCAGCTCTGTCTTTATCAGCATCTCGCCAACTCCCCTTTCCTAAACCTACAAATTAGATTCATATTTTCCAATATCAAAATCTCTCTTGTTGTACATGTGCACACAAAAAACTTTAACAAAAGATTTGAGTTGATGAAATATTAGTAGTAAGTATGAATTTTTTAATTGTAATTTTTACCTCTATTTTCTCTTGAGTTTATACGCCAGCCCTCTTCGTCATCTCCTCCTCCTCGATGACGCCTCCAATTACTTTCCATAAGGGAACCACCACTAGCACCACGACTTAATTCTTTTCTAGGACTAGTAGATCCATTCCACTCTACTGAATCTACAGCCCCATTTCTTTCTGACCAGCTTCGATCGGCTGGAGGCCTGTCGAATGCTCTGGTTCGTGCCTGAATTAAAAATTTATATTATTTACTCACTTTCATGAGAAAACAACAATTTTTAAAACATCAGGCAGGATATTTACTAGAAACGGTTGTGACTCATTTCTAGGACTGTCCCCCAAATCATCAAAGCCGGCTCCACGATAAGTTCTTCCACTTCTACTCCGTCCTCCCCGATCAACACTTCCACCTCTCCCACGACCAGTGCTGACAGATACTCCTCCATTCCACAAACGCTGTTAAAAATATTTTTTTCAAGTATTTTTATGCAGCAACTTATATCAAGAAAATACATTTTAAGGCAATTAATATTTTGTAAGGAAAAAACTAATAACGAGTAAGCAAATCTTACTGTTTCATCCTCTGTCATTTGTATGAGAGCCAGTGGTAACTGAGTTTTTGGGACATAAAGCCCTGAAAAACTGGTCAATGGCTCTGGTGGTTTATAGTTACGGTCGAATAGAGCAAGCATCTCTTCTCGACCATACCTATGTTCTGCCAACTGATACCGGGGAGTCGTGAGACTTGCGCCTCCTCCACCGGAATTACAGCCATCTCCTGCTAAATTGCGTAACCTGCGAATAATATATTTCAAATGTTAAAATCTAATCTTTGCCACGTCATTAAAAATGTATCTTCAAAGCTGTCATTACCATTCTGGACCAAACTTCAAAGAATCCGTCATGATGCTAAAATTCCTGAAAATGAAAAAAACTGTAAACAAATAAAATCATCGCTATAAACTTCAAGCATTGAGTTCAGTCATTTAACCAGATGTAAGACTTGAACAATTCCACACATGTTACAGTCAACAGAATTGCTTTCCTATATAACACAGGTGAGAACATTTGATGAAATCAAACATCTGCTTATTTAGATACTCAGCTCTGGCATTTTATTTTTAAACACCGACACTCACGATTTTCAACGACAAGCCAAATAAGCCCATAAACAAATTCACGCAAAAGGCAAGTCGCGAGAAGCCGAAAGCAGCAACCAGGAAGTATATCTGACGCAAAATCCGACAAACAGGATCCCGCTAATCGGCAAAACGAACAAAGAAAGGCCCTTTAAACTCCGCACGCCAGTGACCGTTCAATTCCGACTCCCCCGAGACTCCTTTTCTCCGCCCGACTGTTTCGCAAACGACAACAAATTGTCCCGTCCCAATCAAAGCCTCGATAAAACCACGCTAATCAGCGACTCGCAAAAGAGCCTGAACCAGAAGGCGAGAAAAGACGCACATAATTCGTATAAGGTCAATGTACAATTACGGCCCGTCCGTAGACCTTCTGTCCGCTCACGAATAGTCGTAAGGCCCCAACCTCGTGAAATCGTCGCCTCGAGTCTGACCACGATCCTCGGCCCCTATCCTCTCGAGATCGTGGATCAAGTTTAAAAGAGCCCCCAAGTCTCGGATATCCGGGCGAGCCGTGATGTGTGCGCGCCGAGCCAAGGTGGCAGCGTTAACCAAACTTTTTTCATGTGCGACGACGCCGCGATCGCCCAAGCGAGTCGAGACTTTTCTCGCGGCGGACGTCGCTTGCAACGCA
>UCQR01071117.1:16555-30140 GCA_900474235.1 Cecidostiba semifascia
AGGTCGCACGGAGTTGAGTATTCGAGGGTCGCGGGTGTATTGTGTGGCAGTGGAATACCTTTTTTTTACTCCGAAATCACCGAGAACGAGTGATACAACACACCAATATGGCCGATACGAGCTTTTTGGAATAAAAAGTCGCCGTGGACTGCTGCTGCGAGCTGCGAGAGAGTAGTGTGCTGCTGCGATGCTGCTGCTGTGGTACGCGTGCGTGGATTGATACTTATAGAAGTGCAGAGCAAAGAGTATATATTAGCACAAGCGAGAGACACCGGGAATGGATGAAAGATGTTTGGTGGTGGAATAGTATTGGATGGTGGCGACATCTGCAACTGTTGGATTCTCTTTTTTTTTAATGCACACCACTTTGACGCTGCGGATTGGCGAGTATTTTGTTGCGCGAATATAAGTATTATCGGGCGATATTGCAATGGCGAAAGAGCAATTTCGATTGCGGATACGGAAATTTGAATTTTTCGAGAATGAAACTTGCGGAAATGCCGTTTTTGGCTTACGACTTTTTGAAGATGGTGTATAGATACTCTAGAAAAATGCGCATTTTTCTTTTTTTCTTCAAGATATAGTAGAAAAAATGAATTCTTATGAATGAAATTTCAAATGTATCAATGAAATATGTATACGTTTAAATGATAATTATTCGTATTTATTTATCTTTGGTTATTTCATAAATATGGTGAAAACGCCGGAAAACTGCCTGACGAATCGACAGCCCATATGTGAAGCTCGAGCTTTTTTAGGTCATTTCGACTCGCACGCATATACTTAGACTATATTTATTAGTGCTCACGCGAGCTTCGAATGTCATAAGGTTGCTGTTAACTCAATATTGGATCATTGCTCTTCGTATAATATATTAGATAAGTATTTATATATGGAATTGGCATGGGTTTTTATAGTGAATATCTATTACTTATACGATTTTTTAATTGAAAATGTATCATTTTTTAATTTCATATATCAATTTAATTTATTATTAGACAGATATTGAAAGATATATTTTCTGAAAATTGCAACTGAATTAAAAAAAAATAAATGTAAAACATGAAAGGTTGTAAAAATAAATTATAGAGTGCATGATTATAAACAAACAATAGTTTTTATTTTTGACACTGTGTTAGAGAAAAGTACAAACATATCTGTTAACCTAATGATTGCTAAATGTATACTTAATCTAGATATTTATCAAACAATAATTAGCATTACTCTGTATATATTATTAGAAAAAGAGATTGTCTAATTGGTATATGTATTGAAGTGAGAATGTAAAATCTTGCATAATTTCTAGCCATTTGACTCGTACTCAATCCAAAGAAATAAAGAGATCTGTTCAATGAACACTGTTGAGAATGCAACAATTTTAAACAAAGTAATGAGGCTTCTTGACTATTATTCCATACTCAGCTACTGCAGGAGTTAAATCTTCCATAGTGAGAGTATACCGCCTGTCTTTGCCTTTTGTTTTGGTATTTTGATTAGCTCCCCTTGTTTTGCAATGCTGGAGAGCATCGTTGGCTATTTCGGAGATGAATTTTTGGGCTGCTAGCGAAACTAATCTCACTCTGAAAAATATATTTTCACATAAAGAATGCATTTCACTTTATAAATGCAATTAAATATAAGAAATATAACTTACATCCTTGGGTCTGTTGTGTTGAAACCAGCGGTATGCAAGTAGTGTTCACTGATAGCATCTGGAATCTGTAATTTTGCACATTGATTAACAACTAAGTATTTTGCGAACAAAACTTATTAAAATAATCAAGATTATATTTACCGTCGGCGTGTAATCCTCTAATTGAAGAAGAAAGTCTGACAGAGGCTGGCCTGCAGTCTTGACATCATCTGTCACAGTTTGGTCTTCGTTAGTGTCCATATCGTTATTATCTGCCATTTTTTGTAGCTTTCTCTGCGACAGAAATGATCGACGCACAACAAATTCTCGCTCAAATCAACGAAAAGACTTGACAGGCCGAGTTTTATCGAGTTTCCGTAAAGCCAAACTTTTGCTAACCTCAAACAACGTTGACCGTGATGCAGTCGTAGACTGATCACTGATGTAAACTAAAATGACGCAGCGTCGCAGCCTGCTGTATTTATTTACAATACAGTAGAGGAGTGGATCGAACTGTGGGTGTAATATGAGTGGAACCGTGGAACGCTCGTATGCATCAGAAGAAAATAGGGGCGGGGGGAGCGGAGCGTAGATTGGGATTGGCTCTCAGAATCGATAGCTGGACAGTGTTGCAGTAGGTGCTTGTACGCGATTGGCCGTGAAATACGGAAGCGTGAAAGGAGTTCTTTCAATGTGCATTCCTCATTGCCCAAATGCATCGCAATTTTGGGCAGTTTAGTGAAGATTTTGATATTTTATTACGATTGTCAACATATAAAAGTAGTGCAATTGTAAACTTAATGACATTTTACGTATGTTTTTAAAAAAATTGAGTTATCATCAGCTGGTTCTTCTGTAAACAAATACTTAATATGTGTAAAACTGTTCACTCAACGCATCGAAACGTGCAGTTGCAAACGGAGCCTCAGCCGAGTGCACGAAAGCTCCGATGAGAAAAGTTCGATTTTTGGTTGCTCCGGATTTTGGCAGACGGAGCGGCATGGATTGACATCGATTTGAGAAGATTTTACAGTAGTGATTTACCTTTTTTGAACATTTGAAGCTTTTCGCATTTTAACCGTTAACTGGAAGACTCAATCGAAGCAAGATGAAGCAGATCCTATGCGGAAAATTCGGGTGAGCTTTTTTACCCCTTTTTTTTATCAGCCGGCATGATTTTAATGAGCGCACATAATGTTTGCAAGCATTTTTAATCGCGTAACATTTTTGTATACTGTTATGCGTAACTGTGGGCATCGATAGTCGCCCCAAACATGTAACAGATCGTGAATACAACGTTTCTGTAGAACTGAAAATTTCTAGGTTAGGTCCTTTACTTTACAGAATTGTTTCAAGAATTCCGCTAAAACGCGACGTGAAAGTTGACAATGACGTTCGAAAAACGCTAATTGTATAAAATGATTTGGAGTTTAAGTGGGCATCATTGCTTACAATGATTGATTATGCAACTGATGTTTATGTTTGCTCCTATTTGATGTCCCCCTTGTTGTCTCTTTAGGTACAGTGTTTTGCTGGTATCCAAAACATCTCGTTATCCACTATCCATTGTGGGCACACGTTACTTGACATCGGGCAAGTTTAGGTATTGCAAACCCTTGCTGGCATCTCCTCAAGCTCGTATACTAGTGAATTCACATCGGAAGTATGTAATGATTGTTACCAAGATTTTGAGAGGTGCATTGAAGATTCGATATCTTCTACTTGGTGGTGCAGTCGGTGGAGGAATTACATTGCAAAAAGTAGTGATTTTTTGTATTCAAAAGATGATGTACATCATTTTTTCTTTGACTGTCATTAATTATTAAATTTATTATGTAGAAATACGAACAGTGGAAGGAAGGGCTGCCAAGTATGTCTTGGGTGAATGATTTAATACCTAATGATCAGCAATGGAAAGATTTCCGAGGTTCATTACTGACTATCAAAGATACCTTTGCTGATAAAGTTGAAATAGGTTTGTGACATAAACTCTTTGTAATTTAATTGCATACTTTATTTATAAATTCATTATAAACAATATATTGATAAATGTAATTAGATCCACGCATTAAGGAACTAGGGGAAGCCAAATATAGGGAATATAGAAAATGGTTCAATGAGAGATTAGATGATGCTATCAAGGCTGCTGAATCCAGGAAAATTGAAGATAGTCCAAATAATCAAAATAATAATTCATCAAATCGTGAGTCATGATTTGACTTTTGTTTTCAGTGTTCCTGAAATACCTGCTTGAGATCCTGATCCATCCAGCCTCTTCACAATATCCTCGTTTCCATTCTTTTTTTGTGCATTATAAATTCCATCATCTATAAGACCAACATCTGCAAGAATTGAAACTTTGTATAAGCTAAAAATATCATTTGAATTGGATGTTGGTGTTATATTTGGGATCATTTGATTTTTCAAAAGATAAAGTATTGAAAATTCACCACTTTTATTTTTCTATAAACACATTAATTGTTAACATTTGAAAATATAGTAATAACAATGATTAAATTGACAATTAATGCAGTCTCTGTCGCAATTTAATTTATAATTTGGTCTGTTCTGTTCAGGTGAAATAGAAGTGATCACAGCCTTTGCAAACCAAGTTTATTCAGGTGTGTAAGAAAGAAAAAGAGCATAAGTGCATAACCTTTATGTCCATCTGTCTGTCCATTCAGCGTTATGCGCTTACTGACAAAAATTTTTAGTGTTTCATTTCATCTATTTGAGTATATATACTGAATGGGACAGACCCTTCTATATGCTTTGCACGTTTCAGAATCGTATCAAACTTTAGTTTTTATATTATTAGTCGTCTTTCATGCTATTTAGATCATTTAGAACCAGAAATATCTGTTCCAAAGTAGTATTGATCCAAAGTCGTTCAAAGCAAAAAAATGTACTCACTACAATCAATGTGTGAATTAGCATTACATATGTGTGTTCATGTTTTGTAGATGTCAAAGATGAAATAGCGAAAAATACGGTAGCTTTCGCGTTGCCTGCAGCTGCTGACGACGAGGATCGTCGAAAAAATCGTACGTTTTGCATTTTTTTTTTAATTTTAATATAACAGTAACAGTAAGCATGGGAAAGTATTTATTTAATCATTCATTGCATTGAATTATTTTTAGAATCTTCCCAGCAGAGGATAGACGCTATGCACGATGAAGTGATGCAAATACAATCGAAATACCAACGTGAACTTGAACGGCTTGAACGTGAAAATAAGGAATTGAGAAAGCAGATGTTGCTCAGGGGTAATTTCAAGCAAAATAACAGAAAAATCAAGAAATCGCTAATCGATATGTACAGTGATGTTTTGGACGAACTTAATGATTACGACAGTGCATATTCGACGGCCGATCATTTGCCGCGTGTCGTGGTTGTCGGAGACCAAAGTGCTGGAAAAACGTCTGTCCTCGAGATGATCGCTCAAGCGCGAATATTCCCGAGGTAAAGAAAGTTTAAAAATGAAATGTAAACTTTTTAAAATTATGAAAATTCATTTAAAAATAAAATTTTTCAGGGGTGGAGGAGAGATGATGACGAGAGCTCCTGTAAAAGTTACCTTGAGTGAAGGACCTTACCATATCGCGCAATTTAAAGACAGCACAAGAGAATTCGACTTGACTAAAGAGTCGGAGTTGGCCGAACTTCGTCGTGAAGTCGAGCTGCGTATGAAACACAGCGTGAGAAATGGAAAAACTGTTAGTCAAGATGTTATTGCAATGACTGTTAAGGGTCCTGGTCTGCCGCGAATGGTTCTAGTCGATTTACCAGGAATCATTAGTGTAAGACAATGAGTTTTTTTTGTTCACTTATGTAAGTGAAAAAGAAATATAGTTTAGATTAACTTTAATATTTTTTGTAACAGACGCAAACCACCGAAATGGCAGAAGATACTCGAGATGCCATACGCCAAATGACGCAGCAGTACATGAGCAATCCAAATGCAATTATTCTGTGTATACAAGATGGATCTGTTGATGCAGAAAGGAGTAACGTTACCGATTTAGTTGCTCAAATGGACCCTGCTGGCAAAAGAACTATTTTCGTTCTTACTAAAGTTCGTATTTTTAATCTGTTTTTCGTTCATAAACAGCAACTAAAGATTATACTAAAATTAAAATAAATTGATAGGTGGACGTGGCTGAACAAAACATGACGAATCCCGAGCGACTGAAGAAAATTTTATCTGGAAAGCTGTTTCCAATGAAAGCATTAGGGTATTTTGCTGTGGTTACTGGCCGGGGAAGGCAGGACGATAGCATTCAAACGATAAAAGATTACGAAGAGCGATTCTTTCGAAGTTCTAAGTTATTTAAGTAAGTTTTAAGTTATGTAAGATAGTTTAAGTTATAGAATTTACGTGATTCTTTTATCAAAACTAATGATATAATGATATATTTAGGGATGGTTTGGCCATGTCAGGGCAAGTCACTACTAGGAACTTAAGTTTAGCTGTTGCTGAGTGCTTCTGGAAAATGGTGCGAGAGACTGTTGAGCAACAAGCTGACGCTTTTAAAGCTACAAGATTTAATTTAGAAACTGAATGGAAAAATAACTTTCCAAGGTAATAACAAAAACATCAGTTCTGTATCTGTAATTAATTTATATGCCTTATTGAGTAAAAATTGAAATGACATAATTTTTGTACAGATTACGCGAATTAGATAGAGATGAGCTTTTTGAAAAAGCTAGGGGTGAGATTTTGGACGAAATCGTGAATCTCTCGCAAGTTTCCCCAAGACATTGGGAGGAAGTTTTGATGGATCGTTTATGGGATAAAGTCAGCATGCACGTATTTGAAAATATATATCTACCTGCTGCTCAAACTGGAAATCCAGGTAAGTAATGCTACGAATACATGTCCTTTAAGAAGGATTTTCTCTTACGTACAATATTACAGGAACCTTCAATACGACCGTCGATATTAAACTGAGACATTGGGCTGAGCAACAGTTACCTTCTAAGAGCGTAGAAGCGGGTTGGGAATGTTTGCAGCAGGAATTCCAAAAATTCATGATGCAAGCCCGACTGAGTCCAGATCACGATAATATTTTTGATAATTTGAAAAACGCTGTTGTCGAGGAAGCTATTACCAGACACACTTGGGAAGACAAGGTATGTTATTATTAAAAGATATAATTGATCATACTATGAAGTACTGAATTTTTTTAATTCTTTAGGCTTCCGAAATGTTGAGAGTGATTCAACTGAATACTCTAGAAGATAGAAGCGTAAGTGATAAGAGAGACTGGGATCAAGCTGTTCGTTTCTTGGAAACTTCAGTAAAAGATAAGCTTCATGCAACCGAACAGATATTGAAGGATATGCTTGGACCAGGCCGGAAAGACAGATGGTTGTATTGGCAGTACCAGACTGAAGAACAGCAAAAACGCAATAGTGTTAAAAGCGAGCTGGACAAAATTTTGTATGCAGACAAGGTTTGTTTTTTCTTTAACATAATTCATATTTACCTTTTATTACATTATTGTTTTTAATATTAAAACGGGTATTTCAGAAACACGCACCAACGTTGACCCAAGACGAGTTGACAACTGTGAGAAAAAATTTGCAACGCAGCGGTCTCGAAGTCGATAACGAGTTCATTCGAGAAACTTGGCATCCTGTTTATAGAAGATTTTTCTTGCAGCAGAGTTTATCAAGGGCATATGACTGTCGGAAAGGTTATTATTTATATCACACTGGTCACGATGCAGAGGTAAGCTAACGATTCTTATTCAAATACTTATGTGAACATCAAAAAATGTAGGATTTAACCCATAAAATAAATTTTACAGATGGAGTGTAATGATGTCGTGTTGTTCTGGCGTATTCAACAAATGTTGAAGGTGACTGCAAATGCCCTTAGACAACAGATTATGAACAGGGAAGCTCGTAGACTCGATAAGGAGATAAAGGAAGTTCTAGAGGACTATAGTCAGGATAATGAAGTCAAGCAAAAGCTACTTACTGGCAGGAGAGTTACACTTGCTGAAGAATTAAGTAAGCAAGATACTTTGTAATTATAGTTTATCAACACAAATATCCAAGATTGATTATTAAAATGTTTTTTGTTATTTTCAGAACGCGTGAGACAAATCCAAGAAAAACTCGAAGAGTTCATCCAGGCATTGAACAAGGAGAAGTGAATGCCAGCAAGTATTTAGCGAATACGCAAGAGCCAAATTTCCATTGATAACTCAAAGTTGTTGATGCAAAAAAAAAACAAGAAAAAAAAAGAAAAGAGGAACACGAGAGTAAGCGGAGATACTCGCGTCGAGTGCTGTGAGAACTACCACTTGTTGAACAAGTGAAAGTCAACGTAGTTTATTTTTCGAGTGGCGATGAGTTTCGCATACGTTGTTAGTGATTTGCAAAGAAGCGAAATGCGCGCGCGTGGCAAAAAGTGAAACGCAGTGCGCGACATAGATAAGCGTTAATCGAAATGGGGGGAAACCAGTGTACATTACGTATCTGTAATTAAATTCATCCTTGTGTATAATATTGATGGTTAATAATGAATTGTTAGGCAGTCGAAAAATAAAAATGCGTTTTTTGGCTTGTTGATTTTTAAAAGGGAAACGAGTTTACGAGTCCGTACTCAAGTCACCGCTAATTATGCACTTACATCAATTTTACAATAATTTATTGCAAAATGCATTACATTCGCTGTAAATAATCTAATAAACTACTATAACAGAAAGCAAAAAAAAAACACTTTTTTTGGCATATCAACTCGATCATGGAATTCCAAGTTCGAGGCTCGACTTGCAAATATTGCGCGATGCAATCGGACACCCCATATAGTCATTCCGCTATATACCACGGCTGCGTGTCCTATAATTTGAATCGCGCAGTGGCAGTGCCGTCGTATATACCGCAGAGCGAGAGTGATACCAGAAGCGCGCCTTTTTGGGATTCGCACGCAGGCGCGCTATAGGTGTCGGTGCGGTTTTTACGACTGCGCGCGTTGGCGTTCGTATATATACCTGTCGGTCGTTCGCAGGATTGCGTATACAGGGTGTAATCTCCGTATGCGAGAAACATTTACGCGTTGTGAAATATTTTTTTCGAAAGTGTTTTATTTCTTTTTTTTTTTTGAGAAGTGATTCGTTGACAAACGAAACGTGAATTGCGAGAGATAAAAATTGATCGGACGCTTTGTTTTGTAATCGCCGATAAAACTTATTTTTCATAATGTTTTACGTTGCTTTAGGTCATTAATATTCTTATTTATTTTAAGTTTATTACGCCTTACTGTGCAAGACCTTTCACTACTGCGACACAATTTTCTCTTTGCTCCTGTGCGAAGAACATTAGTCGCAATCATTTTAAATTAAACAGTTTCTTCCTACAACTATTACCGCGTAAAATACTACGCGCGTAAGCCGGCCTTGCCAGCCGAGGATTTTCTCCAGTTAGTTGCCTAAAGTACTTGCGGAAAGGTCGGAACGGCCCAGAAGTCGTACATAAGTTTTCTCTCGTACAGAAGTTAGCCCCGGAAGATCTCAATACACTATATACTGCGAGCCGACGTGTATATAACGAGCGGACGGCTCTCACGGCAGGAGATGTAGCGCGCAAGTTGTTTTCCCTCTATTTATATACTGTATATACCTCGTGCGCTACTGCAAAGTCCAGTTCGATAAATCTGCAGCTTCTCCGAGCTATTGTTGCGAGACTCGCGAAATATATTTTTTCGCTGTCTGCGTTTAATTGCCCGGTGAATCAACGGAGATGGGTTGATTCTTACGTTTGTGTGTTTCTTTCCCTGGTTTTCGAGGAAAATAATCTCTCGCTATTTTTCTTGATCTATTTGCTTGGGTTTTACAAACAATAGTTACCTTTACATCCAGTCGATATTTCTCAATTTTTATTACTCAAACACCAATCGATCTAACAGTTGAACAATTATTCATCGCACCATGAAACAATAAACCACATTCAAAAAGAGCGCATAATAATATAACGTATATGCATCCTCCGCGCAGAAATTAGGCGCGCCGCGCGTTTCGAAATTCAATTTGCATTCCAAGTGTATTCGCACGCGCTCGGACGCAGGGCTTCGGCAATTACGTATATATATACCGCGACCGTTCCCTCCGTTTATTCGCAAGCCCGGCAGCAGCGTACGCGTACCGCTTTATTTTCAGCAGCAGCAGCAGCGGCACACTTGAACCCCCTCGAGGTTCGCTCGCTCGCGGGCTGCGCAATCCCATTTGTCGCTCTTTCTCTCTTTCCCTCGGTCGCGCGCATGCAGCTGCATCAGCCAGCCGCCCACACGCGCGCGCGGGAGCTCTTGAAGCCCCTGGGGAATTAATGTACTCGCTGCGCGCGTGCATGCGGTCGCGTTCGCTCTGCGGGCTTGCGATTTTCTATAGTGTGCTATATATGTGTGTATACTGCTGTATATATATAGGTATTATATGCTCGTGGGTGGCGAGAGCACGGGTTTAGAAAGGGGAGAGCTTTCTTTTTTTTTTGCGATCTTTCGGCGGCTGGGATTTTTTTTTTTTTTAGAGGTAGTGGTATTTTGTTGGGGTGCGGGTGGAGTTGCTAGTTTTGGAATTGGTGAAGTATTGTACGTATTATGCTGTAGTGGATGAAGTATGATGTATGTATGTATATACTTACAATTAGAGCGCAAGTTTTTAAGTACTTTTAGTACTTGAAGTACTTAAACATTGCTTATATAACATAAGACGAAAAAAACTAACGAAAGCTGTGTATATATATAACATGTCAAACAGTTATGCAGACCTCAGATATGAACCATTTTAAACGAACATGTTTCGATATTCGGCTTTGTCAATACATCTTCATATTCCGCTTTGGATGAATTGATTATTATTTCTCAAATAGATATTTAAAACAAATGACTTTCAAGTCAATTTTTACAAATCGGTAAACCTACTGATGATAAACTCCTATTGGTAGAATTCATTTGAGAGAGATCATCATTTATGCAATAGAACCAATTGTAAATTATCGCACCAAAGTGAGTTAATTCCCCTTCACGATTCCACTAGATAAACCTTAACTTCATACATATAGACAAATCGATTAATTTTAAAAACCTTAAATTGATTCTTATCATTATATTACACAAGTCAAAGCATCAAATACGAATCTTATCCTGTACACAGCAAATCATTCTCCTCCGATTTCACCGTTTCTAAAAAAAAAAAAAACCACTCACTCAATGCAACCCGGTATACATCCATAAAATCCCGATGCACCAACCTATACGCATAAACCAAAAGTATGTCAAAAAAATGCAAAAACTCTTCCTGCGCATCCATCCTCTCGTAACAATACACCAAAACGAACGGCGCATAGCTCGTCCTCTCTCACAGCCCCAAAGAGAGAGAGAGAGAGAGAGAGAAGCTTGAATAAAAAAAAAGAGCGTCAGCAGTATATAGCGTATAGCTCGCGCGGGCGGGAAGTATAAAATATGCATAAAAGCCGCGGTGGCGGTGAAATTGGAGCGCGCGGGCACTTACGCGCGGCCGAGCCGCAATGGCGTCATTAAAGCCGCGCGACTGGAATTCCCAGCGGGCGGCCTATAGCGCCAGGCACGCGCCAGAACCAAGAGGACTGTATGTGTGTGTGTGTGTGTGTGTGCAGTCGTGCCGTCCTGACCCTCATTCATCATAAATGCAATCAGATCGTATTACGCGCCATTACCATACGCTGCGTGCGGCGCTTGCTTCTTTTTTTTTTCTCTCTCTTTCTCTCTCTCCTTTTCTTTCCTTATAGAAGCCAGAGGGTTATTTGGTGTCTTACCGTGCTCGGCATTTTCTACTGATCATTTGGTTAATTTGAATGCCATTGAAGAATCTTTATTTACATTCCATTGGTTACCAACGTATATATCTCGATAGTTTTTGGTAAAATATTACACGACACGGTGCAACTGCACACAGAAGCGATATATTTTTAAAGCTCTCTCTCTCTCTTTGTTTCAAACTGTTTGCTATACATATATACCCAAACTCGAACTTTCCCGATCCTCGAAAAAAAAAAAAAAATCACAGCGCCCACCGTACACTCACTTCCATCAGAAAATGTATACAATGAAACCTCAAGCCCGCGTATCGTGAAAAATAAAAAGCTCTCGTTGCTGCAGCAGCGAAAGCTCGAAAAGTAAAAGCCGACGTATCGCCTCCAATTTCTCGAGCAAGCCAAGCGCGCGAAGCATTCTACCAGCTTACACTCCCTTTCCATCTATACATATATGTGTACATGTATGTATGTATCGTGTGTAGGCGACGCTTTCTCGTGTGTGACTATATATGTGTACGACGCCGGCTGCTCGCTCGCGTATCAGCTCTCGACTCCGGGGAGGGAAATAAACGCGGAGGCGAGTGCGATAAAACTACCGCCGCACACGACTCGCCGGCATATATCGATCAGTCTCTGCTCTCTCTCTCTCTCTCTTTCTCTCCTAGTGTAGAGGCGACGAGCTTTCAAAGGGACAGCTCTCGGGGAGTTTGATAAATAGAGAGAAGGAGGAGGAGGAGACGAGGGGAAGGAAGAGGCTGATAGCTGACGGATATGGGGGGATGAGACCGAAGCGCTTTAATCGTTCGATGATCTTTGGAAAGGGGAGCGCGCGTGGCGCGGTCTGCGTTGACTTGTTCTACTGGCAGGAAGAGCTTTTCTGCTTTTTTGGGGGTGCGTTCAAGTCGTTTGCATGATTCGTTGCAATCATTGCAGTTTTAGGATGTATAATTAAATATTATAATTGTAGATTATCACGAGCTTTCGAATTCAAGACACGTGTAGAAAGCTTACTTAGGATAACAACCTTTTTTATGTAATTTATTCGTATACAATTGCATATACTGGCACTACTCAACAATTTTTCCTTGTCACGCTTTTTCGATCAAAAACACCGCATATCATTACAAGCAAGAGAACAAAAGAGCTACACGAACAAAAGAAAATATCTTACTTCAAGCTCCCTACGGGAAACGCCGTTTGTGCTGCAGTGCGACGCATTTCCCCGCGCTAATTAAACCCCCGCACTTGACTTTGCGTTCGTACATTTTCTCTTATAGAAACAGAGAGATATTTATTGGTCCCCTCGCTCGATGCGACAATATATCGCCGACTGATTGGATACGCGCACCGAAATTGACTTCTTCGTCGTGACTCTAGGTGTGATGCTTAGAAAAATTTTGGAGGGTGTCTTAATATTATTTGGTGTAATAGTCGGCGATACATATTGTTAGAAGCTGACGTTGAATAAATGAAAGAAAAGCTGTAAAATTAAATTTTTCGCTGATTAAATCGTCGTTTAAATAGACGGCGTGAAAAGGTTTGTACATTCTTCATGGTTGCCAGAATTATGGATGGAATAATTAATGAGCACACGTCACGTTCGAAAATATACTTTTTCAATTTTTTACGCCATTTTGCCGTTCTTAAAAATAATATCAGCTATTTTTTTTTTTTGCATAATGCATTGAAAATTTCAGTCCGAAATGCGCATTTAAAGAAAGTTCGAGAGAATCGTAATAAATCTGTAATAGTCTTGCAATATATCCACAGCAAGTGTCATATAGCACACCGGATAATTAAGTAGAACAATACAAATCCGGTACGACACAAAGCTATACATCGAAAAAAGAAAATTCTTCAAAATACACCCCCTCCACCCTAAAAAAAATATATATCCTCGCTTCCATCTCAGCCAAGCAAAACACACACAGCTCTCACACTGCTCTATCTGTTTATCGAATTTCGTCTCTCTCTCTCTCCGGCTCCCGACGGCGATAAATCGCCCGAGGGACCACCCGTCGACGTCGACAGCGCGACGCTCGATTTAGCGCCGCGCCTTTTGCTGTCCGCACCAGATGAGACGCGCGCGCTCGCAAGACGCGTCGTTAGGTTCGCCCTCGTTTAATGTCCAGCTGCTGCTGCTGCTGCTGT
>UCQR01071125.1:3596-18166 GCA_900474235.1 Cecidostiba semifascia
CACCCGCCGCGACAAGCCATAAACGAAAACCGGTCGCGTTATATACTGCACATATAGACACGTGGGAGTGGCGCGCGAAAGGTGTCTGATAAGAAAACAGTCTGTGCTGTGTACTTTACTCTGCACCTTGTACATGTTATATTCTCGGCGCTCGTGTCACACTGCACTCCTCCGTCTGTGGATATATAATATACATAAATATAATATCCGCAGCCGCAAGTATATATATATATATATATATATACTAATATAAGTAAAGCGCGACACACACACACACACACACACACCGGACACAAAGTAGTCGTGTCAGAGCTGACGCACCGAGAGGAGCTGACGTCATGCGCATATCCAATGGACTGCGAGCGAGTTACGCTATATATTCAGCGCGTCGTGGATGGCCTTTTACAGGCGTAATTCGACGACCGCAAGGACAAGCGCCGAACCTCCGCACTATTTTTTCTCTCTTCCTTTGCGATATATAGTTCTCTCTCTCTCTTATATGCAGCGTTTACCGTAAGGATGCAGCATATAGTATATAGCAGTATAGTGTTATTGTTGTTCGACCTTGCCCGATTCAAGTGCGAAGGATTATAAAGACACGCTGCATCGGTGAGTCAGATCCATTTTTGGTATCGGACGTATATACGCGGAGTGTGATATGATTGAAGGAAAATTTGACTAATTAAGTAGTCGTATTATATATGAAACATTCATGAGAGGAGGTATTATTCTCCGCTCGTTTAACGCACACAATCGCTCTCTCTCTCTCTCTGTGTGCTTCTATTACGACCGTATAATACCTATATGTAATTTCTAAAGAAAATCGGCACCGAATTTAAGAAAAAAAAAACGCACACAGGGCCAAAGAGACGACGCATTGAAGAAAAGTGTCACGTATACAGTCCGAATTAAGTAAACCGAAGGCTGCGTGAGTCCTTTTTTCTCTCTCTCTCTCTTCGAATGTCGCAATGACTCGTGTTGGCCCAACGACTCGACTATAATATATAAAGCAGCCGTGTGTGTGTGTGTGTTTTATTTTTGCGGGTCTTTCTCACGTCGAACACTCGCTTAGGAATTAATTCTTCCGAGAGTGTCAGGGACGAACGTGTTCTACACCATCAGGTAGTTTTGTTGCATTGTTTGTCGCACACGCAGGATATTCCACATCAGGCGCATTATTCCTCTCTGAAAAATATAATATGGGCTTGGAGACTTGACAATTGCGCTAAAGTGCGTTACGCATAATACTGTATTATATATTACTTTTTTTTTCTCTCTCCTATACTGCGATTGCTTTTCATTGTTTTCGAGCTGCTACTCCTTCTCTGGGTTTGTTTAGGGTTTTACGACTTTTGAAAGTCGTAGAAAGCTGGTACTATACTACTGCTGGTTATAAGTATATATTGTAACGTGTGCTCGCAAAATTTCACTTTTTCAATGCTTACTATTATATAGTATACTTTTCGAAATACGCGCGACGATAATAATTTCCTGGAGTAAAATTCGCGATGCGCGCGATCGGAGCTATAGCGGTTGATACTGATATATACATATATATATATAAATATAGGTAAGCGTTTCCTTAAAAGAGATTTTTCTTGCTTGTAGGTCAGGAAGCGAGATGAATCTAAGCTTGGGAATAGCGTGACTCAAGAGCGATGGAGGTGATCTCGACGCGTCGATACGAGGTTCGGCCTCCGGCCGATTCTCATGCTTCTATTCTAGTGAGTATAAAGACCTTTAGCTTTTAATTTGCCACGTTGTAATATACCTGAAATACAACGTAAAACACACTTGAATTTTCAGGTCGATCCGGCGAACGCCGTGGCCACGGTTAAGGAAGGTGTGTATATACTACTGCTTACATAAACCTTCATTTCGACGTGTATATATCGCCGCTCCTAACGAAAACTAGTATACATATACATTGGAAAAATTGCAATTTTTAAATCTTCATTTTCAGAACTTTTGAATAATACAAATGTCCACGAGGCCCTAAATAAATTTGTATTATTCAAGAGTTCTGAAAATGAAGATTTAATTTATAAAAATGTCTATTTTTCCAATGTATATACTAGTTTTCGTTAAGAGTATGGCGATACAGTATACGTGTATTAACGATAATACACACGCCTGTGTCTTATTTACAGAGGAATGGGAAACACGGAAGAAGAAGGAAATCACGACGACGCGTCAGATCGAGACTCGAGTGAAGCGTCAGGTCGTCTTGGAGGACGGCGAGGTTGTCGTCGATTCTGGTCCTCTCGTCACGACCAACACGACGGAGGATGTCGAGCAGCAGGAACACACAACTCAGGAGGTAATTAAAAGAGTTTTATTATATTATATATGTGTATACCTACATATAAGGGTATATATATATATATTAAGGATAATCGATTTCATTACAGAGACGCACAACTGGCGACGAGCCGCAGAAGGTCGATTGGCCGGCTGGTGCGAAATCCGGAGCTGTCGTACAGAAGGAGCTAAACGAGACGATCGTTAAGAGTCGCGAAGAGATCGAGGAGTTACTCGAGACCGAAGACCGGCAACAGCTTGGAGACATTACCGATGAGGTATATATACATACATACGATTGAGCTACTTACAGACAGACGCACCTATATACTCCGCATTCCTCGCGGATCATCGTGTGTATTACTTTTCGAAAATTACAATTATTCGCGCACATTCCCGCTTTCTCCATTTACTATACACTCGGGATGGGATGATGTATATCTGTACAGTGTCTTAATTACACACTCACCGCTCTATTTTTCGCTTGGTCGGTTCGGCAAGATGTCCATTGTTATTTTTTTTTTTTACCTGTACATCCTCTCGCGGCTAATTAATTCCTCTCTGCCGTCTCGAAGAAGTATATATAAGAAGTATATACATAAATACGATGAGAAACAAATCTCAGCATGTATATATAGCTTTTTCCGCGCTGGGACTGAATTATTGTAACCCTATCCTTATTAATTACCCGCGCGCGCGCGCGCGAGTCCTTCACTGATATGTATACGTATATATAGTTGTATATATCCAAAGGTCGTTCCGCCCGTCCGAGTGCAGCGGATAAATGAGCGCGTGCCAGATATATTACATACACACACACACACGGCGCGCGTCGATCAAGCGCATCAGGCTTTGTTTGCTAATAATTATATCTAAGGAAAATCGCCGGGTGAATCCTTCTTCTGCTTCTCCTCTCTCTCTCTCTCTCTGTATATAATATAGGTATGTATTTATGGACTCGATCGCAGAAGGAGCTGTACTAGGATATACAATATAGAGAAATGAAAGAGAGATGGCGATGAAAAAAAAAAAGTAGCGAGAGAGGGAGTATATAGAATTAAAATAGAAAGAGAGATAGAGGCTGTATATACAGGTACCTACACACAGGCATTATATAGCCGCGAGCGTTCTGATGCTCGGGCAGCCGATAATCTCTCGATTCCTCTGCACAGCTTATAATATAACTATATACTTTCTCTCCCTCCCTATATCGTCTCTCCCTCGAGGCTCTCTTTGCTTGCTTGCCATAGCATCAGAGATGAGCATAGTTGCAGTACACACACACACACATACACTACACAGAGAGATCAGCGAACGAACGACGACCGGAGCCTGGATCCTGCGCATCAGTATAGCCCCGCATACCGAGCCGTGAGCGCCGCTCGCTATATTACCGCCGCCGTTAACCTCTATATAGCTGACTTCCTGGACTCGCCAGATATTATATATATATATATATCTATACCTATATACACCAAGTGGTAAGGTGGGGGGGTAGAGAGGAAAGAGATCTGCGAGGAATTCCTTGAGTCGACCTTCCCGCGCCAGTTATATTATAGACGGCCGCCGCGGATGAGAACGACCGCCGGACGACGATCCGAAACTTTTTCTCTCGATTGTTCAACCGAGCGTGTAAACTCGTTTTATATCTATATATGTATATATATATATGAGCGCGCAAAGTTTCTCTATATATGGTATACATAGGATTACGTAATAATATCGGAGACGAATCGTGTCTATGCAGTGTATTCTCAAAGTCTGTAACACACATATACTGATGCTATATATATTCCAAATATATAATAGACACACAGAGAGACGTAAGTATATACAAGTGTATGTATATATAAAGTTATACCTGTTGCAAGAGCGCAAAAGCACTCGCGAGAGCAGTGAAAGTGTCGATCCTATATATACTCGCAAGAATGCAGCGAGTGTATATATGTATACAGTATATGCAGACAATATATAAATTCGCTCGACAGTATCTGCGCATATATGCTGCAGCATAACCTATATTATATATATAGAATACACTATTTCGTGAACTTTGTGACAGGACTTTCTGACTATTTTCTTATGGTGTTTTTTTTTTTTTTTAAAGGCGTACCTGCAGGCGGTGCGCAACAATCGTGGTGACCTAAGGATAGCCCTAGCCGAGTCGAAACGCCAGCTGTCCAGTCAACAGACTACGGGTCCGCGCGTTCTTCAACACACGACGAGGTCGAACAAGGTCGTCGACACGGAGAAGACGCTCGAACGCAGCGAGCTCAAGCAGGACGGACAGATCGTCACCGAGAGGAAGACAACTGTTGAACACGAGGAGGTCAGTAGATTTTATTGTCGTCGAGGTTTCATCGGAAAGAGTTTATACTTTTACCGGATGATTTATGTATGTACATATATATATATACGTATAGCGGAATATTAATCAAACGTGCTCTCTCGCGCGTAATTAGCCGCGACTTTCTAGTGTCATTTTGTATATATTATATACGCATAGGTATATACTCTCGGTTGATGCGTAAATCATGCGTAAAAGCTCTCGCGCGTTTCCGCGCATTCAGGCTATTGTTTGCCGTGATGAGAGACATCAGTTGCGCGCGGGGAAAATATATTCGTTATATTATGTTTTACGTAATATCGAGAGAGATCTAATACTCTAATTTAAGTCACGAATTATCGCGCTTCGTAAAACTTCATAAAAAAAACGTCTTAATTAGCCATCGAAAGTCAATATATACCTCGAGTTTATTACATACCGATACGGAAAATTATTATCCCGCGTATACATATACATACACTTTATAGTCTATAAAATAAGTCAGGCGCAGTTTCCATCGAATTTATTGCGCTAATTATCGCGTACACAGCAGCAGCTCTCGATATTCATCATCCACAGAGCTGCCGCACGCGAATGAAAACGAAAGATAGTATATATAGCCGCCTGCTCTCTTGTGTGCTATGATGCTTATTAAAAATTTCCACCTAAGTGCATTTCCATGTCGACTCCTTGATGGAATCGTGATTTAAAAGCAAAAAAAAAAAAAAAAATCCCTTCCGAGACAGATAAAGGACGACGAGTTACCCGAGGGCTTGGAGGACGAGGCTCGAGAGGTACGCAAGGAGGCGAGTCAACGCTACGTCAAGACTCGTGACGAGGACATCGTCGACTACGTCAAGCCAAACGGCGAACGATTAGCGCGCGAGATGCGCTTCGTCTCGGAGACGACTGAGGCCGAGCGGACTGGCGAATGGCCTCCGGAACCACCGGCTTCTGGAATACGCTCTGGGAGACTTCATAGTAAGCACGGTATGTTTTTTTTTTTTTCATTCTGTAATAATTCTCATTAACATGCTGCTGCTGCTGCTGCTTCTTCTAATCCGTTCATACCTCACGCTAACTACTCTACTGAGATGTAAAAAAAAAAAAATCATACCAAAAGCTCGAAGCGGCGAGTTTGGATCGATTCGAATAAGTAGCTGCACTGTGATAAGGGACAAAAAGTGCAGACGTGTGTGGATGAGGAGAAAGTAACGCGTAAAGCGCACACCCGCAGGATCTCCAGCGAACAACAACAACAACAACAACAACATCAACAATAACAACGTAGCTACCGCAGCGTCACGAAAGGACGCATTGACGAGGAAGCCACTGGATCTGGAGGAAGAGGACGAGGCGAGAAAGTTCGAGACATCCAAGTGGCTGGAGAGTCACTTTGGTAGCGAGTCAAGATCCTCACACGGCGGCTCTATCGAGGATGAGCCCTTGGCTAATGGACACTCCACTAATACGAGCTACATCAACGTCACGATCAAGTCGGCCTGTCCACCTCAGACTTCCAGGAAGAGGCACGAGGAGGAGTATAGACAGCAGACGACCACCACAACGAAGAGGGAACAGCACTCGACGTCGCCAAGCGGATACTTTCAGGGTATCAGCGAATGGTCCGAGAGATACCAGTCAACGGGTGCGTTACTATATCCCTCTCGTTAATTTTTTACTGTTGCGCTTGCAGGTCTCTGACGATCCGACTCGCATTCACTTATATATTGTTAATTTTTTTCATTTTTTCATACACTAATATAATGATCGAACTTAATATTTTTAATTTTTTTCCGCCGCTTGTTTAATACAAAAAAATTTTTAACTCTCAAAACGCGCATTCATCATGCATATAACGACTGCCACAACTCACGTTTTACATACGCTATATTCGATCAAGCAGAGAAGCAAAACAGCCAGCAGGTCAGAGCAAAGTCTCCGGTGCAGTACATCGTCGAGCGGACGCGCGAGTCGTCATCCTCCCGTACCAACGGACACGTTCATCCCTCGGTGGCGCTGGAAAACGCCCGGAACCACAAGGAGTCGCACGGCTCGTCGTACTCGCGTCGTCACCAGGAACACCAGCAGCAACAGCAGCAACACCGACCCAAAGCCGATCCGCCGTCGCCGCCCATGCGCAGGAAGGCCAAGGAACAGCCGCAGGTGGTGACGAACAGCCGAATCGAGCGGAGCTACCAGGAAACGTTGTCCCCGCCGAGACCGTCGTCCTCGGCCGATAGGGCCGCCAGTCCGGTGCACGTGGTGCAACGCACCTGGGAGAGCCGAAACCGAGATGTTCAGCAAGAGGATCGACGCAGCAACGGACGAAGTAACCACGATGCTCGGGTCATCAAGCAGGAGTACGTGACGTCGAGCAGCCGCAGGCGCACTCCTGATCCCGAGTCCAGGTCGCCCTCACCCAGGAGAGACAAGAAGGACCACTCCAGGCCCTCGAAATGTAATGTCGATGTAGCGTCGATTAAGCGTTAATAGATTATTTCAATATTTTTTTTTATCTAAACCAAACGTCGATTCGTAGCTCCCAGTCCGTCCAAGTACAAGATCGGCGAATCCTTCCGCAAGCTCGTGGGCAAGCTCCGCTCCGCAAGCTCGGAGCGCCGGGGCAACGGCAATAAGCGCCCAGGCAGTAGTTCAACATCCCAACTGACTCAGACGGACGACAACAGCTCGACATACCTGCAATACAACTCGGTGGACCGCAACATCCCTCTTGGTCCGGACTACGACCGCGACGTTACCGATGATCGCGGCCGATCTACTCCCCCGGAACGTCCACCTAGATCACCTCGCAACCCCAACGTCGCCAGCAGTATGCACAATCTGAACACCGTGACGTCGAGCAGCCAGAAATACAAGAACTCAAGGTCCAGCAGTCCCAGGTTGCACAAGGAGAACCGGGATGAATATAGAGACAGCAATTCACACGTTAAGAGGGAGAGCTCAACGCAGCCGATCCACAGATATTACCTGGGCGAAGATCCGTTCGGTAGTATTTATGGTAAGGAGAAGGGCTACAGGGAGACCAAGCTGCACTCGAGACATCGCAGACCCATCGACGAGGAGTACAGGTAAACTCATCATCTGACAAATATAATCTTTGATTCTATTGAACAACTATTCATAATATATAGTATTGATATATCGCGCGACAGGCATGCGCGCGATATTTATTAAAAGACTAAATTTTATAATAAGCTTTTCATTAATTTATTAATACGTATTTTTTTGACACATTTTACAATATCAAGAGCGACAAACTCACTTAATTTTTTTTTTGCTGTACGTTAATTAATTGGAGCGATTTTTATACGATATTTTGTTATATATCTGTAGGATCGTTTCATAACTCATGTCACTTCTCTATACCATACTTTTTTTTTTATCTATATACTGACTTCGAACACTATTAGATGTGTACATAACGTAGGTTTAGACTTTATACCTTTATACGTATACTACTTAAGACAAATGTAATATATACTTTGCTCTTAAAGGCTCAATAAAAACTTTATTAAACCAAAAGTCAGAGAACGATTTTTTCACATATCCTCCACATGGCACGACATCTAACCCTCACTTATAAAACTCGTTGAATAAGTCACACTAACTCACTACTATACAACATAAGTTAGGGATCTTTTCAGCTCCAATTAAAACAAAAAAATTCTCTTAAACTCACTGACGCTATTGACATTGTACGATGTATAACAAATACGAGAAAAAGATCCTGGCTTGCACCGCCTGCACCGATAGCCCACCCTCAAACCGTCCGAATCATCTTGTTTCTTGCAGCAACGAGCCGAGTTCCCTCGGCCGCTTCAGCAAGTCGACCAGCCGACTGGCCAACGACTACGATCTCAACGAGCAGCACGAGCGCATTAGCGCTCAGACACTGCCCAGAAAGATCCACAACAACAGCAGCCAGTCCCGTCAGCAGCAACAGCAGCAGCAGCAGCACAGCACGACGACCAAGACCACCACGACGACGACTACGTCCCGTCGACAAATGAGCAGGGACAGCTCATCACCGGTTTCAAGGTACCAGAACGGCTACAGCCAGGAGTCGCCGTCCCGGCAGTACGGCAGCATGATCAACATCTCGTTCAAGAACCACGTCAACACCTCGCCCCAGCCCAAGACGACGCATTTTGTCCAGACGACCATCAACACTCAGCCGCCACCAGTACCACCTCAGAAACCCGAGAGGACTTACAAGTCAACCCTGTCGAGGAGCAAGAGCTTCAATGTCGAGATCGCGGATGACGGGCTCGTCAGCACGCCCAAGACCAACACCTACAGCAATGGCAACAACATCAGGTCCACTTCGCAGCTGAATCGATTGGATGAGTCGCCGCCGCCGCTCAAGAGTCCTGGTATCCTGGCCAGCATCAGCAGAAGCAACAGGGACCTGATGATGAGGAACGGAAAGCACGAGTACTGAAGCGATGAATGTTGATTTTTTTTTTTTGCGTTTTCGATTATTTTTGAGTATATACTAAAAATTATTAGAAAACTCGTTACGAGAGTACTGTTCTACGTCGGCAGACCTGAAATTTTTATAAGTCTCAATTTGCATTTCTAGTGCTAACTCGAAAAAAGCTATAAATTATTTCGCATACGTACTTATTTAAGCCTTTAAAGAAGTAGGTTGTCAACAGGTACCAAGAGCTTTATACAGTTTTATGGTTTTTTTTAATTTTTTTTTATCTTTGTATACACCAGAGATTAGAAAAGACTCGTTAATATTTGACAATATCAAATTTTATGAACACTTGAGAGTTGTTGATATATATATTTCTTTCTTTCTCTTGAAGAATCTTGAGTTTATAAAATTATGTCTTAGACGTTTGATTTTTATCTTTTTTTCTTTCTTTCTTGAAGAGGTTTTTAAAAAGAATATAGAATATATATTATATTAAGTTCTAAGTTTGTAATAAATTGTATACTTCTGTAAGAGATAATTAATGAATTAATTCATAGAGAATAGTGGCTGCCATTCGTCAAGTAGTGTCTACTTGATAAAAATCACAAAAACTACACGTGTATCTAGCTATTAAGGATCTAGAGATTGATCGAATTTTTGTAGCCTGCCATTAACCACTACTAGCTACTGACCTTAAATTAACATCTCAAACATTAACAATGATAAAAATCAATAAATAGTTCTAAGAACATTCACAACGTTATGAACAAAAAAGGTGCATCAAGCTTCTCTCATTTTTGTAATAAAAAAATCCACGAATCCTCCAAGACACCGATTATATGACTGCACGCACACACGTCGCTCCGAGAATGTCGTCTATAGGCCTTTTAAAGAATAGTTCGCGCGTGTATTTTTGTAAAAACTGCATAAAGCGTTAGAAAAAGGAATGTGTATATGTAATATATAAAATATAAAAATAGGCTGTTAAACGAGGATATATATATAAAAGCTTAGTCTGAGAAAGAAACGCGAGAAGGCGAGAAACCATCCTTCCTAACGAGGCGTTTGTTTGTTTTTGTATTTCCTTAAAGAGTATTTTTTAGTCGTTCCGTTTGTTTTAGTCGAACTTGTAGTTGTTCCCGCAATTCACTTGGTTTTCCTTTTCTTCGAGGAGACTCGGTTGATCTCACGAATCTTCCTCATCGACAGAATCATTATCAGAGCGTTGAGCACGTACGTGCTCACGCACACAATGCAGATGTCCTGCAGGAGGTAGAGGATTCGCGACAAGTAGATCGAGAAGAGGTTCGAGATAATTGACACGACCAGCATTAGCGCGGTGTTCCAGTAGTTGTTGAAGAGACCTGAAAACGATCGATTTAATCCTCAGTTCTCAAAGTAAATCCACGTAACTGGATACAAAAAAAAATAAAAATTATACTCACTAAGCGAGGCAACGGTTGTGTAGAAAACTATTCCGAAGATACTGTTCGGCAGGTACAGTTGCGAATCCTTTGGAATTAGGCCAAATCCCTTGCCGTATCTGCAAAAAAAAAATAAGATTAAATTGTTTACAAACTCTTCAGCGAGCGATACGATTAAAAAAAAAAGCAAATATTATGTGCAGTCTCTGACGCAATTTGAGATACGACTTTTAGCAGATAAATTATTGTATACGTGGGTACTCTCGAGCATCATTGTTAACGAGTTGTTTTCCTTATATAAATATTCCAGCCCAGAGCAATTTCATAATCAGTAACGCTGATAAGCATCGCCGAATTCGATTAGACCATCGCCAGGTTAAAAATACCCGACTCGTTCGAGAAACTACACTGTACATTGTATCGATAAAAAAAAAGATATACGAACACGAATAAAAACATGAGCCAGGAAACACGTCGTTCGGCCGATGGTTAAATCAAAATCTGTGTTTGGCTTATCTAAATTTACAAAAGTTAGCGGCTCGTAAAACGGCCATCTGCCGGTTCGCGTGAACGTACATACATGAGATGTGCTTCGGCATTAGCGAAAAAACCGGAGCAGCGGCGTAAAATTAATTACCGCGCTGAAAAGTTAAAACAAACAGCCACAGCGTTGGTATACACAAACTGTACAGCAGCTATACATGTTCTGGAAGCCATAGCTGTTCTTGTCGTGCATCCAGGCGATTATTATTTTTTTTTTTTCACGAATGCCATTTTCGAATGAATTGTTGTTTCAGACGGCGCGCACCGGTTACTTAACGGGACTGTTGCTCCGAAACTCCGAAGGTGACTGGGCTTGATCGATCGAGCGTATTGACCGCCGGGAACGTATACATATACATGATGAATTAGTATAAATAAGAAAATAAAAGGGTTATTTTGCTGAATAGAATATAATACACACGACTTACTCGGACATGAAAGCCTTGGTGCAGCTGATGTGCTCGCTTATGTCGCAGTAGGGCTGATAGTCCTTGTCCTTCTCCTTGGCGGTCTCGACCACGTAGGCGTAGTAGGACACCCCGACGCCGATGAGGCAGAGCCAGAGCAGAGCTGCGTCCAGCCGCTGCATCGAGTACGTCGCCATCTTCTTCTCCACTGTCATTTTGAACACTAAGTAACTTCCAACAATTTATTATCAGTATGTCCACGACCTTTATCAGCTTTCTCCGCGTCTAGCTCGCAGCTCGACGATCGAATGCCGTCTGCCCGCCTGGCTACTCTATACTCTATACTCTGCCTTCCCACAGTTGGGCGCGCAGAAGAGAAAGAGGGAAAGTCGCTGCGCAGTCGCTCTCGAATCTGCGCGCACGCCCGCGACTTGCTGTACTTATACAGTGTATAGTACTGTACAACAAGTGCGCACTTTGGGGATTTTCCGATTTTTACTGGACGACTATAGTTGTCACTGGCTTTCGGATTGTAACAACCTTTTGACTGCGAGGAACGAGCCACAGGAGGTTCAGAAACCCCTGGGGATTACTGTGAGTTTCGCGCGTGGGAAGCAAGACGCGCGCGCGATCAATACGTGAACCAGCCGTGTGTTGTACCTCTATATAGTGTGTAGGTATAGTATACGCACGGCCGGATTCGAATTTGAATATTGAACGCGCGCGCTCTTTTTTTAACACTTGTCGCCCCTGATTATCCGAGCTGTATGCAGCCCAGTCGAGGAAAGTTAATTCGCTCGATAGACCGGAAACGCTTCCTCATGTATAAAAGACGCGTATACGATGATTTTGATATAGTACGAATATTATCGTCTTTTGAATTTGGAATGTACAAGCAATTACTATACCAATTGTTCTTTTTGAAACACATAGTTTATTATACATATCTAGACACTGACTCGTGGAAATTTCTCAGATGTTTAGCGAATGATCTTTTTCAATTTTGTTCAGCTATGTACACATATATATGGTAATGGACATGATTTCCAAAAGAATATATCAAATGTTCGCTATAATACATTACTTTATTATTCATAAGTGGTAGTCATTAATATTAATGTTTATAATTATTATAAAAAATACTTTACCTAAAATACAAAAATGAAAAACGCTACTGAAATTTCCGTTAAACTCATCAAGACTCAAACACTTAAAAGTTCAAATTTATATAACTAATGTTCGTGCAGTATTTGCTTTTTATATAAATTTACTTGATTCCTTTTTTTTTTAGAAAAAACTTTGCTCAGACCCTGCTTTAGCTCGGTCGATCTAGGGATCAATGAAACATAATCGTACTTTCGACATCCAGCGAGCTAATAAGTGTAACAAATGAAAAGTTATTTTTACTTAAGAGTAGCTCGACTAGCTCAAGCTATTGGTAATTCAAATAAAGAATCGCTTTGTCTCATGAAACCGGCAATCATTCACGATGGATTCATAAGAAATAAATATGAGCAGGAGATTAAAAGGTGTGTTCAGTATCTTGCCATCGCTGAAATGGACCGGAGTTTATGTAGTTACGAAATCGTTGATTAAGTGTGGTAGTCATCCTGCTCCGACGAGTGTTGCCAAAGGGATGCAGGATACATAAATTCCTAAGAGCGAGGCGCCACGTTCACGTTCACATCAGCAATATCAAGTTTGATAAAAAATTCATTCTTGCGGCGCCATTGCTCGTGCTTGCGCTCGTACTCGTTTTTCGTATTCTAAACGATTTTGGCTAAACAGTGGAAAAAAAGTTCGATTAATGTAGAGCTTGAAAATTTATGCAAACTGATTTCAAAATATTGTGCAAGACATTTACCAGTAGATTGTGTAAGCTTCTGCTTGTGCTGGATCCTTTACATTGGGCTCATTTAACAAGTCCTGAATACCAAGAAGGATTTGTTTAATTGTAATTGCAGGCCTCCAGTCTTTCTCTTCGTCCAATAAAGATAAGCAGACAGTCCCCGATGGGTAGACATTTGGATGGAAGAGTGGTGGCTCGAATTTACATTTTGGTGGACTTGAGGGATAGTCATCTTTGAAAATCATACGCAACTTGTATAGACCACCTTCCCATGGAGTCTGACATAGTTTATAGATTAGTTTAATGCAAATAAATATTATGACCACAATCGAGTATTTCAAACAAAACCTACTCCTTTCTTTCCTGGTATTGCACATTCCCAACTCATCAAATTCAGAGTTCCTTCAGGATTTTTTGTTGGACGAGCAACGAATCCCTGAAATCATCATGAAGAACTTATTAGTGAAAGTTAGTTAACATTAAGCAGAAGGCCTTCATGTGCCACTTCCATGCATAGCGACCTTGACTTCGAGGTTACTTAACGAGTTCTAACTTAAAATAGGAAATCTGGGTCTTATGTATCAATAAAATAGTATCTAGATAAGATGAATTTTCCATTTTCAGATGACACAAAACCCCACAAAATTATCTAAGATGATATCATCTAGATAAACAAAAACCTGCAAATGGAAAGATCTAGAATGCATGTTACAACAAAACAAATATAGCAAATGAAAGATTCCTGATTATCGATCGGCCAGCTCGCGACCTGCAATATTTCGTCGCAAAAAATTACTGATGCAGGGAATGGAAAAAGTAAGGTTATGTATTCAAATCCTTACCACTTCTACGAAGCGGCTTTTGTTTACAGTTAGTAGCTGCGCGATGATGCATTGATACGATTGCAGCCACGCGCGAGGCTCATGATCCCAAGATTGATAAGCCGGCAATTTTCAAAAAGTTCGCGAAATACGGGACAAATGCGAGTACACTCTCACATGCAGTACGGCGATAACGCTCAAAAGTTAACCTTCAAAGTTCGTCCCAACACACAGCGCACGCTCACCCACAATCACCAGCTAACATATTCCACTTACGAAGGGATGGTCCTTTCTCCAGGCTTTCCGCTCCTCCGCGAGTCTAGCAATAGCGATGCCCGACATTCTCTGCAACAAAAACAATAACTCTCAGTATCGGCGGCTCGCGTTTCAGAGCAAATGAATGAATAGCAACAGCGACACAGCTGCAGCCTGCAGCAACGCGGGCTTTACGC
>UCQR01071131.1:13797-23893 GCA_900474235.1 Cecidostiba semifascia
CTGATGTAGTCGATGATAATTGGTCGTTTACTTGGTCTTTTTTTGACCGCACTGAATTTGGTCGACAATTTTCTATTCATTGCTAGGAAGAAACAGCAGTATCGCCAAATTAGGGAAATTTTCTCTAGTATTAAAGAGACGACGTTAGATATTCCTAGATGTATTGACGTTGTACCTATATATGTACTTAGTCAGCTGTTCTCGGACCAACCGGTGCATTTTGTTGTTTTTGTTTGTTTTTCGTGTTGAATTTGAATACATGTACGATTCATTGTTTATAGTTATACTTTGATACTTTGATAATTAAAATGAAAAAAATTAGAAATAAATGATTGTTTCTCAAGTAAATGACTAATAAACGTTATTGCAAGGTTTTGCCACAAAAAGTTGCATCATCAAAACAATACCATATATATGACATAATACTCAATACAAAGTAAGTAATAAGTGATTATTGTTTTGGAATCTTTGTCAATTTTAAACATCCAAATCAGCAAATTTTGTGCTTATGCATGTACCATATATACAATTTCAACAACTGTCAGATATCTCTTTTTGAATGCATAGCAGTGATTGGAAAGTTTGCAGTTCAGGCTCCCACTCTGTTGAGAATTGATATCTTATCCTGTGGTAGGAGTTTCAAAGATAACAAGCTGAGAAGCACAAATACTTTAAATAGTTGCAGTAGGAACACTGCAAACCTATTGTAAACATGGCACATCAACACAACTTATCAATAATTTATTTCTTTATATTGAATACATGCATGATTTTACCATCTACTCTTGCTGTAGATAAGTTTGTTCCTCTCGTTGTAACAACATGGGATTATCAAAATGCCACACAAATAGGTGAGTACGATAATCATATTTTAAAGAAGAACTTATTTTATCAATTAATAATTATTAATGATTTTTTTTTCTTTTTTTCAATCAGCTTGGAACACAATTTACAACAACAAAGGAAGTGCTATAGATGCTATTGAGGATGGCTGTAGCTTCTGTGAGGAAACACAGTGTCGAGGAACTGTTGGCTTTGGTGGAAGTCCTGATGAAAACGGAGAAACTACTTTGGATGCCATGTTAATGGATGGGTAAACTAAAAGTTACATTTTCAAATAAAAACGAAAAATAAATAAATTTGAACATAACGATTTTTAATTTAATTTGATTTTACAGAACAACTATGGATGTTGGAGGCATCGGGGGTCTTAGAAATGTAAAAAATGCAATTTCGGTAGCCAGACACGTTTTGGAAAATACAGCTCACTCGTTAATCGTCGGGAATCTGGCAACGGAATTCGCGATCAAGATGGGATTCTCAAACGTATCACTGCAAACGGAAAAATCACGTACCATGTGGAAAAAATGGCGAGGAAATCACTGTCAACCCAATTTCTGGAAGGTTTGATTAAGTTTTAATTAAAATTTTAAAATACACTTTTTCACCACATTCACCTAAATTACAATATTATGTCTAATAGAACGTTGTACCGAATCCAACCACCACATGTGGTCCATACCAGCCAAAGAAAAAAACCAAGTACCCACAAAAATTCATGCATTCGAACGAAGATAATCACGACACGATCGGAATGATTGCGATCGACACGAAAGGTCACATCGCTGCTGGAACTTCTACGAACGGTGCTCGCAATAAAATTCCTGGACGTGTGGGAGACTCCCCAATTGCAGGAGCTGGAGCTTATGCCGATGAAGAGGTAGGCGCTGCAGCTGCTACTGGTGATGGAGATATTATGATGCGCTTTTTGCCAAGGTACATATATATACATTATTATAATTAAGAAAATATAAACTATCGTTATTTTTTCTTAAGAAGCATGCTTTAATATTTTTTTTGTCTATTACAGTTTTCTAGCAGTGGAATTGATGAGACAGGGAAGCTCACCAACTGCAGCAGCTGAAGCTGCTATAAAAAGGATTGTCAAGCACTATCCAAATTTTTCCGGTGCTGTCATTGCTTTAAATAAGGAAGGACAATTTGGAGCAGCTTGTAATGGTTTCAAGGGTTTCCCATTCTATGCCAGCAATCTCCAACTTGGAAAACCTACTATTTTCTACATTCCTTGTTTATCATAAATACCAGCATCGCCTAAAATGATTTATTTAATATTGTAAATAACGAAATCATTCATTGTAAATCATTATAACCATATAATTTTATTTGAATTGTTGACATAAGTATATGAACATTTTATACATATATATTAAAGCAATTGTTGAAAAAAATGTTTCAAATAAGTATTTTTCTTAAATAAACTTTATTATTTTTAGGATCGAAATTTTTTTTAGATTAATAACAAATTATTTACAATAGAAAGCTTTTTTGAATAAAAAAAATTGAGGGAAAAAACCGATCAAGATTGGGACACATGATTAAAATGCAGTGAACTAAATTGATAATTTGTACATTGATCTTTATCGATTATTTGCTTATTATACAATGTAAGAAAAGCAAAGATAAGACATAATTAATATTAAGTATCACATTTTTTAAATCCTTCATGATGAATCTTTATTTTATCTTTAAAAAAATTGTCTGCTAATTCTAATTTTCTAAACTTTTATTATAATAATTAAAAACAGTGATATTACGCTGTTTTAAATAACAAAATAGTTACACAATTTATTCATAACGCTAGCTTTAGATATCTCCTTAAATGTTCTTGACATATCTATAAGTCAATTGAAGATAATGTATAATGTTCGCCAGACAACAAACACACACTGCATCAGTATATCGCATTAGTCAGTTGCTCTCAAGACATTGACACGATCGTATCGTAGCCGCGCATAAGTATGGAACTTTTCCAATCCTTCAGACAATTATTGACAATAAAAACTTTGATACTCTGTATTCTATTGAGCAATGGACGAGCCGAAATTAATCCACTTGTGGTTGTTACATGGAACTATCCAAACGCAACTCAAAAAGGTAATAAAAATTTGTTTTTGTTAAAAAAGCATGGTATTTAAGAATTTTTCTAAAAATATATGACGAAATCGCATTATTGTACAAATAAAGTAGGTTGTGCAATAAAAATATACTAAAAATATGCATATTTTTAGAAAACTTATTTTTAACTAAATTAAGATGTTGGACTATGAAAATGCAATACATAACAATAATTTTATAGAGAATATATCTTATACGTTTTATAGCTTGGGATGTCCTTCATACGGAGAAACGAAGCGCCTTGGACGCCGTTGAGGAAAGCTGCACACTGTGCGAGCAAATGCAATGTCGTGGAACAGTAGGCTTCGGCGGAAACCCAGATGAAAACGGAGAGACTACTCTGGACGCTCTGATTATGGACGGGTAAAAACATTGTCTCATTCAAAATAAAAATTTAATTGAAAAAAATAATTTATATGATAAAAGAAATCCAAAAAAATGCATTTTTGGATGAGGTCCCAGAATATAATTAGGAAAAATATTTACTATATTTTCAATAGCTCATAAATGCACCGGAGAATCCATTTTTGATGAATTATTGTTTTAAACTGAAGGTCTAGTTTTACTACTTTTATGATTTTTTATGATTTATATAATAATTATACCTTAACCGTAATATGCCCACAAAAAATGTCCTATAAAAAAAAGTTCAATAAGCCGAAGACTAAACAAAATTTTTCGAAATTTTTGTATGGGGACCCGCCCGAAAGTGCATTTTGGAAGACTTTATCTTATACACATGCATCATATATATAATTATTATAGAGTTACGATGGATGTCGGCGCCGTCGGTGGAATCCGCAACGTGAAGGATGCGATATCGGTAGCCCGGAAAGTCATGGAAAACACGAGACATTCTCTCCTCGGAGGAGGACTTGCTGCCGATTTTGCCGTCCAAATGGGCTTCAAGAAGGAATCCCTCCAGACCGACAGATCCCGCAACTTGTGGCAGAAGTGGAAGGACAACAATTGTCAACCAAACTTTTGGGAGGTTTGTCCTATCAAAAATATTTTTTTTTTCCTGTCTAATTGAAAAAAATTTTTTTTTAAATAATATTTCAATAACATATAGAACGTTGAGCCGAATCCATCAAAGAGCTGCGGTCCCTACCGCTTGAGCAGTAGCAATTCCCAGTCCGACGATCCAAAGACGAACGTGCCGACGAGCGACGAAGACAACCACGACACGATCGGTGCCATAGCCCTGGACTCAAAGGGACGCGTCGCTGCGGGTGTCTCTACCAACGGACAGAATCACAAGATATCCGGTAGAATCGGCGACTCGGCGGTGACCGGTGCTGGAGCCTATGCCGATGGCGAAGTTGGCGCTGCAGCTGCCACCGGTGATGGCGATATCATCATGCGCTTTTTGCCAAGGTGTGCGGGCGATTTTTAAATCTTGTATTATAATTATTTTTCTCCGAAGTTATAGGAGACTGAAAATGAATTTTCAAAGTGTGCGTCTGACACTGTATATGTATAATTTATGAATCTCGCAACTAAAATCATTATACTATTTTATTCGAGAAATTAATAAAATTCGATTTTAATTTCAGTTATTTATCGGTGGAACTAATGAGAATGGGAGTCGCGCCAAAAGCCGCGACGGAAACGGCGGTAAGGAGGATGGCGAGACGTTACCCGAAATTTCGAGGTGCCGTTATTGCCCTGAACAGAGACGGAGAGTACGGAGCTGCATGTCACGGCTACGATAACTTCCCCTACTACGTGTCCAACGTCGAAACGTCTGGTGTCAAGGAACTTAACGTTCCCTGCTTGACTTTACCTAAGAATTAAACGTCATAAAATTGTTTAAGAGATTTTGTTGTAATTCTGCAACTTTTAAAATAAATACACGTCGCTGCAGCTTATCACAATTTAAAATGATAATGTTATTAACATAATTCGTTAGTTTTGAGTTTTACAACCAATAAATAATATGTCTACGTCAGGTATAAAATAATTACACACCTACTCTGAGTCAGCTGATGACCAGAGGGTTCACCTCGAGCTCCATTCATTTCAAGGAAAAGATCTCATCTACAGATGATATATTCGTCTTCGGAGTGGGGGTAACCCCACCTATCTTCTACCTGCAGGTGGACCGCATATGAATTAAGCCGAAGTTCACCGCATCAGTCGACATCAGAAGACCTCAGTCCGCCGGTGGCATCGCATCAGCTTTCATATATACATATAGGTGTGCAGTTTGTCTCTCCGCTACTCAAAACTCAAAATGTATGCAGTTTACATAATCGGAATTTTCCTAATACAAACATTACAATTGTTCGTCGTCACGCAAGGTCAGTGTCCAGAGTATTTTCGATATTTTCGCAACGAGACCACCAGAGAAATCATGGGAATGATCGATGTCGAAATTTCTAAACCACCGCAAAATGTCCCTTTGCACTTGCGTGTGATTTTGAGCGTCGACAAAATTTTGTCGAAAAATCAGGTAGACAAAATGCGCGTAGAGTTGGAAAAATCAAAGGAAGATTCTATACGATTGGTTCTCGAAGGTATGCCTATTTCTTATCGGATCTACTTTCCTGCCTGGAATCCTATTCCAACAGTCATCAGCATCACGCTGAATAACATTCCGTATTGCACTAGACAACTATCACCAACTGGTGTAACCGTGACGATGGAACACAGTCTGTATCCGCCACGAATTAGGATTCCACTATCAGATCAATTGCTAAATTTAATTTCGAATAACGAAAATTCATCGAGAAATTCTTATGCAAATAAGACAACGGTGAAGCCTCCTACTGACAATAAACGCATAGTATCTGATGACGATGAACAAAATGAAGAAACTCTACCGTACTTACCGAGTGATTCGATGGAATTCGATCGCCCTGCATCGTCTACGCCCAAACCTAAGCCATTAGGTTATTCGCATTGTGGATCGACAGGTGATGGCTTAAATCCAGTAATCGCAAAAGGCAAAGCGATTTCTCCAACTACGTGGCCATGGTTAGCTGCCGTTTTTGTGCAGATGGAAGATGACGAATTAGTAGAATTCAAGTGCAATGGAAATCTCATTTCCACTCGATTCGTTTTGACAGCGGCTCATTGTTTGAAAGACGAAAATGGCGAGGATATACCGGCCAAAATGTTGATAGTATCGCTTGGCAGTGTCGATTTGAACGACATGGATGGCGAGGAATCTGTAAACGCAAAAGTTTTCCGGTACAAAGTGCATCCAGATTATGATGCGAATTCTATAAGTGCTGATGCTGACTTGGCGATAATCGAGCTTGAGGAACGCATCGAATATACCCCGAGTATTCGTCCCTTGTGCCTTTGGATGGGAAAATCCGATCTCAAAAATATCGTTGGCAGATCTGGTTACGTAGTCGGATGGAGAATAAGGGGCCAGCATCCGAATAGTAGGCGGTCATCGTCGACCAAGCCGCGAATGATCGAAGTACCGATTGTATCGCAGGAGAAGTGTCTTAGGAATAACGTTGAATTTGTGGAAGCAATCTCGAACCGGACGTTTTGCGCTGGTAGAAGAGATGGCAACGACGGTCCTTGCGTTGGCGACAGCGGCAGTGGATTTGTAATGTATCACGCACGCTCAGGTCGCTATCACTTACGAGGAATAGTTTCCTTGTCAACGATCGACGCAAGAACAAGATTTTGCGATTTTACCGAATTAGTCGTTTATGTTGACATTGCTAAGTATCTGTCTTGGATTGATCACGAAATGATCCAATGAAGCAGTGTTTCAGAGTCATTTGAAAATTCAAATTTCGCGCCACAATGTAGCAGATAAAAAAGCAAACAATAAAAACCAAATTATGTTATGTAAAAAAATCCGTGTATTTTGATAATCTTACAAGCGCAATTTTGCGAATGAGAAAGCATTTCATGCCTTTCGAATATTCAAAGATCCCGCTTCCCTTGATTCCCCCATCACTGAACTGGCTTCGATTCAAGCATTTCAAGCCACAGTCCATCCACAGCACGATCTCTTATATATATACGTATCTGTAAATATTTTTAGGGTATTTTAGGTTTTTACTAAAAACCACCACGAGTGATAGAGTTGTAGACCCGATCTGCATCAGTGTTATCGGGTGTGTTTTATTATGTAGACGCAGTCCACCGTCCTTTTGCTCTTTATTACCGTGCGTCGAACTACTTTATTATATATATACATGGCATAATAATACACCATAGCGATAGGCTAAGTCGAAGGTTAGTCTGCAAAGTCCATTGGTCGGAGCACTCGGAGCTCGGAGCACGATCGTGGGTCGGAGAAGTATCTTATAGGTATATAGTGTTGTATTTTGAGGTTATGTTGAGTGTATAATAATCTATACATATACATCATATAAACACAAGAGTTAGAACCTGGTTATTCTATATTGAATACAAGTATATACATCATATAAACACAAGAGTTAGAACCTGGTTATTCTATATTGAATACAAGTATTAGAGTAGAAGCACCGAGGAGGCTCTGTCCAGCTGTCTGTCAATAAGGAAGTGAAAGGTATTGATTGTTTGCATTATCTCTTATTTTTTAAATGATTTTCGAAAATGTGTCGAGAACAGATATAAGTACTTAATTTTCAAACGATCTTGTTTTAGATAAACAGCCAAAATGCCTGAGGAGGAAGACATGTCCGCTTCGGCGCGGTTGACCAATGACGACTTTCGAAAGTTATTGATGACACCCAGGGCATCTGTACCATCGGCAACACCTGCATCCAGTGTACCAGGAACTGTTCGCGATGCCAGTGCGAAAACAGCACAGACTCCAGTCATCGGAGGCAACAACAGAGCTGAGTTGCGAAGGAAGAAGAAAAGTTTTTATGCCAAGCTCAAGAAACAGGAAGATGATAAAATGGCAGAGTTGGCAGAGAAGTACAGGGATCGTGCTCGTGAAAGAAGAGATGGTACTGGCACTGATCAAATCGAAGATCCTGTGACTAATGCCAGTGGCTACAGAGCTGTAGCGCCTGATATAAAATCTGGATTGGATGCTGCCGAACGGAGAAGACAGATGATTCAGCAATCTAAATTCTTGGGTGGTGACATGGAGCACACTCATTTGGTCAAGGGTCTCGATTATGCGCTGCTCCAGAAGGTAACAATATTGCAATATTTCTACCAATTATTTATCTTATTAGCTATTATTAAGATTCTTATTAATTATTATCAAGATTCACTATTAACTGATTCACTATTATTTGATTTAGGTAAGAAGTGAAATTGAAGCTAAGGAATATGAACAAGAACAAGAAATGGACAAATTGGTGAAAAAAGAAAAGCCAAAAGAAAAACCTAAAGAAATAATTGAAAAGAAGCCTGAGGAAGAAAGAGAGTTCAAAAATGTAATAGCTTGTAATATACACAAGCTAGTCCAGGTTATGAAATCTAAGACTGTTGAACGAAATGAACTTTTTACTCCTGGACGAATGGCGTATGTCATTGAACTGGATGAGGAGACAGAAGCAGATATTCCCACAACTCTAATAAGAAGTAAAGCAGATGTTCCTACTATAGATAATACCCCGACGTTAACAACAAACGATATAGTTATTAATAAATTGGCCCAAATATTGTCTTATTTGAGACAAGGCAGTAGGCACGGTAAGAAAGGTAAAAAGAACAAGGATGTCCGAGCAAAACCCGAAGATTTCAATGAGATGGAACTGGCTCCACAAAGAACAACAGCAGATGACAGTATTTATGGAGATATTGGCGATTATGTACCAACACTTTTGAAATCAGACTCCGGTCATTCAAAACCAAGTAAAAAGAAAGATTCCTATTTTGATAAACCATTAGAAAATACTGAAAAGGATAGTGCACCTAGGTTACCAAGTTCGTCAGCAATACCAAATGCAGCTGTTGCAGCAGCAAAATTTGCTGCGTTAACTGACGCAATGCAAAGAAAAGGAGCACTACTTGATAAATTAGCTGCTGAACCTGAGGGATACGCTGAGTGTTATCCTGGATTGGATGAAATGCAAGATGCTATTGATGATTCGGATGATGAAGTGGACTATACAAAGATGGATCTTGGAAATAAGAAAGGACCTATTGGTCGCTGGGATTTCGATACTCCAGAGGAATACAGCGACTACATGAACAACAAAGAAGCTTTACCAAAAGCTGCCTTCCAGTATGGAGTCAAAATGGCTGATGGAAGGAGAACAAGAAAGTACAATAAGGAAAAGAACGAAAAGGCTGAATTGGATCGTGAATGGCAAAAGATTCAAAATATTATGAATAAAAGAAAACCATCCAGTGCTGAAGGAGCTCCAGAATTCAAGGTTCCACGGTATTAGTTGTAAATAATTCTCATTACTTAAAAGAAATCAACCATAATAATAATTGTTATTTAGTAAATAGACATTAAGAGTACTTTTATCATTACTTATATTTTCATGTAATAATTTAATATACAGGCATGTACAATGTACATGTATATTAATTCAGCTCTTTTATTGCTTTTTATATAATTATTCCTATTAATATTGGATTGTTGTATTTGTCTTATAACTCTCTTTAAAATGTCTTCGTATGTATAATGCAGAAAATAATTAATAAATCATTGACATTTTTTATGATATAAATTATTTTCAATACAAATATACATATTTAATATATACGACATTGCGAATAAATCTCGTGGCTGTTGAAACATAACAATAGACACGCGAGTTTGAATTTATACTCTCAGCAGAGAATGTGCTTTCGTTTAGCGGATGGTTTTCAAACTGCATACAATTCATTAAACTGATGTATATAATGTATATCAGATTCTCTCAAAATTCAATCAAGCCCCATATATTATATATTCCGAAAAATACCCTCCATAAATAGCCATATTTTTACACGTAAAAAATAATTCTATGACAGAATGCAGGTTCTGTATTATTATATACATATAAACTCCCCAAAAATTCCAATCGCACGAGAATTTGTTTGAGATAGTATTTATAGTTCTGAGAGTATTCACAAGATGGCATGTGTTAGATTACATAGTAGATTTGGATGGGGAACTTACATTCTCGCAAGTAAAGAGTCCCCTTGAGCGTACAAATAAGAGGAGGGAATGGAAAAAAGCATACTTACCTGGCGCAGAGGCTAACCG
>UCQR01071131.1:23913-36870 GCA_900474235.1 Cecidostiba semifascia
AGCGCAAAATTTTTGGTAGTAGGGTCTGCGTTCGCGCTAACCCTAAATATTTTAATTCAAATATAAAGTTTTATTACTGTCGCTTAATGCAACAGTCAACAGTATACTTATACTTATTTTTTAGCGGTATTATGATATTTTCACCTTTTGTGGGGATTAAATATTTATTTGGCTTTTTTTATATGTTCCTGGGCCTGGGGATAATGAGGGTTGAATTTTTATTCAATTCATATTTTTTTTTTTTTGATGCTCTTAATTGCGCGAAATGCACCATCCAGTTACATAATGTTTGTTGTGCTCGTTCTAATATTGTATTTAAATTATATTATCAATTTAAAATTGACGCTTGCTCTGTTTTACCTATCTTATCACATAACGGTACTGTACTATCACAACCCATAACAATATGAGTCTAGCGCCACCTACTAGTGGTTTACGATCGCCGATAGAACAGACAATTATTTTCTTATTCCTGGATTCCGAACGGATAAAACAGAATTTTGCACTCACACATGTATATATAAGATAAGATTATTTTATAGCAGAATCATAGAGGATTGGCGACATGTATGACGTAGCGTATATTCACATGGCTGGTATCATTATATTCATAAAGGGCGTATACACACTGAAATTTTAAACTTTTCCGTTTTTATTTCTGTCTCGAATTTTTACTGTATTTCTTATTCGACTTGAATATATTATCCTAAGATTAGTATTAATTTTCAATGATACAATTACGGGCATTTTAATAATTAGTAATTAAGGAGTTACTTAAATAAAAAATGAATGGGCAGAGCTAATATTTATATTTATATTATTCGTTTATAAATACAATTGAAGCTATTTACAAAATCAATCTTATAAAATAAAACAACACGTTTACGGTTTAAGTAGTTTCTCGCATTGAAACGTATCATATATTCGACGAATATTAATTCAACGCTTGATAAGAAAACTTACACGCGTTGCACATACACAAGTCGCATTATGTGTATAAATAATATTCTTGGCAAAACTTTGATTGTGCGCTTCTTTATAACAAAAGCTTATCTTAATGAATTCACAGTAAAAATCAAACCTATACATATATGTAACATATATATTAATTCTAAAAATAGGATATAAGGAAAAGTCACTTTTGTTCACTGGCTTTGTCATGGCGGCACAAGAAATGAAACAATCGCAGATCTCGTAATCGCGCAATTGACCAAAAATTATATATCATCCGAAGAAATTATATCCATATAGCCGCTGCTTGCAGTAATCATATCGCAAGCTTCGTAGAACTAGTATCAGTGATTGCAAGTGGGTCGATTGACGACGAAGAAGACGTTGAGCTCGATAAGAGCGGCCAAAACCAGGAAGACGGAATACATGCCAAGACAGATGAGGCCGACACGTTTGTCAAGTTTGTAGCGGTTACAGGCGAGGACCATATAGAGCAGTATTAGGGTGGACATGAGTGAGACCGAACTGTAGATTAAGCCCTCAGAGTTGATCTGCACAAAGTGCTGACCAACAGCTGTTGGGAAGAACGAAGCCTTGATGAACCAAGGAAGACCCAGACAGAGAAGAACATCGAACACGTTTGAGCCTATCGAATTGCTGATGCCCATTGTGCCATGACCTGAAAGTGCGAGAGTGCGATTAAGTATTTTTTATTTTTATTTTGGATTCTCAATGATTATTCTTAGCCGAATTATGACATACCTTGATTTGTGACAATAACACTAGAAACAGCTTCAGGTACACTCATTCCAGCAGCAAGGAAAGTCAGTCCCATTACTGAGTCGGGAATCATCAAAGTGTCACCTACGATAGAAAACAATTATTAATTATTATTTTTAACGCAGTTATTTCTTGTAAATTTCAAAATTTGACATTGTTAAAATTACTACATTAATAATATCAAATTTCAGCATTCATATAACAGTTCCCAATTTAAATAAACGAATAGTCAACTGATATCAACTCACCAATAATCGTTATGTCCCAGCCAACGATGTAAGACACAAGAGCAATCCAAACGATGCACATAATGAAAGTCAGGGGGTACCAGTTTCTCAGCGAGGGTCTTCTGCAATCGGGTATCGTGATCAGAAGGGCAGCATTGATGGGCCATGTGAGTACCCACCAGCAACGTTCCCATCCGTTCTCTGGCCATTCTGTCATATTCACAATTTCCAATTCTTCACTGCTTTCCAGACTTTCCACATCCAAAACCCCATTGCAGTCTCCTGTACGAATGAGAACAAAAATTGATTTTCCAATGTCAAACGTCGATGTATCCAAGAAAAATCGAGACTTACCATTCTGATAAATCGGGTCTTTCACCTTGGTATTCGTGAAGAAGTTGTCATTGTTTTTACTCGATTTGGACTGAACAAATGACTCGTGGAACTTTTCCTTTCCAATGAGGGGACTCTCCTCACTAAGGTTCTTGTATTTCCTTCGGCGCTTTGAGACAAAGAGATTCAGGCAACCGCTGATGCGTTTGTTAAAGACCATCGCTAGGGACACGAAAAAAATGTGTTATTATCGTCAGTTTTCTTTTATAACGAAAGAAGTAGGAAAAAAAGCGTACGTACCTAATATGTAAAGAATGTAGAATAAAACGAGAATGAACGCTTCGTACCACTCGATACGACCATCGTGCAAAGTGAAAATAAGTAAGAGTACAGTAACTCCATAGGCCAAGGAATCTCGGCTTATGGGCCACCAGTCCAGATCTAATACCTGAAAAAAGAAAAAACAATCAATTAAAACATATCTCATGACAATCGTTTTGACCTTTCTTTTATCTTTTCCTATAATGATCATAGTGGTTTTCAAACTTCAGAATCTTTTGCATTATACACTGATAAAATCACGAATAGCTGATAAGTAATTGTTGTTCTTGAAACGGTAAATTGAAGTGACGAGGTAAAATACATCGATAATAATCAACCGATAATATAAGACATACACGTGTATTCTCAACAGTCTGTGACTGCATCACTGATCTAGATATACCAGTCAATATAAAAAAATTTGACCAGCGATCAAAAGTAGAAATAGAAAGCGAAAATATAGTTACCTGGTTGGCAAAGAGACCGCAGCAGGCAGGTACCGCAAGTATATTGAATACCGCGGAACCGACTATAGTACCTACACCCAAGTCACCCTCTGTCACGAAGGTGCCAACGATGTTGATGAAGAGTTCGGGACTCGAAGAGGCTGCGGCCATGAAAGTCGCCCCGGCCACATCCTTTGACATTCCAATTTCTAAAAGCATTCCATACTCGTTATAGTAAATATCCTTTATTTCCTATAAAAAATACAATATATTTTTTTCTTATGTAATATTGATTTTCACTCACTGTCGCATATTTTGACGATTGACGGTACGAAGAAGTCATCGCAGACGATGGCCAACAGGAAGAAGGCATAGCAGGCGATGATGACGTGAATGACGATGAAGCCATGCTGGCGTTGGTAGCGAGTTAACCCATCGGAGGGGAATTCCTGGATGGACGGTGGAGTACAGTTTTCCTGGATTGGAACCAACTGCGTTGTCGGAGCCGAAGTTGACGGAACAACTTCAGTCACATTCAAGGCGAGAAGCTTTCGGGATGATCCTGCAATATGAAACGTGAATTCTCGGATAAGACGCAATCTTTATATAAGTAAAAATATGGGATTCCCGTTATATTGTCATCGGTCTATTGTGCGTTACGCGAGGGAATTTTTCTTTTAATTATTTTTCTTACGTGCTAAAGTACACGTATCTCGGCTGTTGTCTTGAAAACAACGATAAGCATCCGCTATAATCTATAAAGATTCGATATCTCGACGATTAGACACAGCTGTGACGTTGAACTTTCTGCGGCTTGCGTCTTTAGGAAAACAATGAAGTGCATTGTAATATTAAATCCGATGTATATTATCTGGCTTGCTTTAGAATTGCTACTATAAATTGCGTAAAAATTATTAGAAGAAATATAAAATGAAGCTATTATAGATGACATTTTTTTTCTTATTAATATTATAGTATGGAATTTTCCATCGGTAATTTTATAAATCAAAGAAAGTAAAGATTAATAAATCATATGGAGATGAATAAAGAGTGATAGAGTTCAAGTACCCAAACTTTTTGAATAATACTCACAGCGACTTGTGTAAGCTTGATTTGAATAGATTAACATAACAATAACGATAACGAGGTGATATTTTATCTGATCACCAGTATCATTGAATTTTTTATAGGTGGAGAATCGTGGCTCAAGTGATATAATTTTATTCAACGTTATACCTACTACGCAGAATGCTAAATCGAAAAATTTCGACGTTTCGAGATTCTAAGGGTTGTAATTAATTTTTTTACGCAATTTCAGAGCTAAAAAGTGTTTACGATATGGTTACTATTATGTTTTCGATTTTTTTAAAATACCTACATACTTCTGAAAAATTCTGAAATGACCTGCGTACAATCTTATCAAATGCAGAAATGTTTACTCGTTTACTAATCCTTACTTTCGAAATAAAAAGCTTACACTTATGCGTCATACATTTACTATCTTTGATCAGTTAACGAAATCGGCAGCCAGGATATCTTTATAAATCTACAAGTTGATATACTTACAATAAAATGTGGATTAATTCGATATTTTTATTTAGCGTTTTTATACACTCTTAAGCTTATATACTTTGTTTTTTCTTACATAATAATTTTATTTTTTATGTTAATCGAATTTATCAAGACTGTAAATCACAGTAAGATCTATATCATTGCAACAATATATTATGTAATGTAAAGTATAAATGTATCATTTGATTTCACTCAACGTAATAATTTTTATTTATTTTGTCAAATTTACAGGGATAATTCAAATTGTAGCATTTCTTGCTGCTATAGCACGTAATATTATATATCGCAAAGTAAGCAGTTTAAAAATTCGAAGAATTACCGATCTTTTCCATAAAAATCGACTTTTACAAATTCTCGAAATTTCTTCAAAGAATTTCAACTTCAAATCTCGCGATCAATTTGAAACTTACGAATGAAACTGGCGTCTCCAGCGAATCCAGAGCTTGTGGCACCGCTCTGTGCGGCGAAGCCCGTGAGGCTCGCGAGGCTTGCAATGAGAAGGTAAATGCTCGGTATTGCCAGTACCAGGGCCAACCGGATGCCAAGCGTGTGTCTCCTCTTGGCCATATCCCGCCGACCTGTCGTCGAATCCGTCGTTTTCTTCCTCCGCAAATTCTCTCAAATTGTCCCTCTAGTCCTCTCTTCTCTTGTTTTTCTCTTTCTCTCGTCGAGTTAACGATCGGCAATACGTCCCTTCCTCTGAAGCTTCTTCGTGTGCGTGGCTTGAAAGGATATGACAGGCAAGAAGGAAAAAAAGGATATTTGTTCTTTTCGAAAGAGAAAGTTGTAGAAGAAGTAGGAGAAGGAGGAGTTGGAGGAGGAGAACGTCGAGGGCCGACGTCCCACGCGAAACTGATCGAAGATCGTTCAAGGAGCGATCGTCAATATTTAAGGGACGGCCGCGAGTTATCTTAATCGGTGCGGCTAGCCGCGCGCCGATAAGATTAGCTTTCTTGTGGACGTGTTCAGATGCGTTGCTACCGACGTTGCGCGGTCAAGGAGGTGTAGGAAAATAATAAGCTGGCGCGACGACGGTTGTACTGAAAAATGTGCCGTGTTCTCGTGGAGGAAAGTTTTTAATTCGAAGGTACTCATGACTCTGCCTGTTGCGACTGCAATTTATCGTGATGGATATAATGAGTAGTTTGTACCTGATGGGGATTATATTGGTAAGGGGTTTTTTTTCTGAAAAATTTGATGTTGGTTGATCATTGTTGTTCGTGATGCTTTATATAAGAATGATGTTTGATAGATTTTTTATTTATTTATTTGTCTTCAAGCTATAACAGGCTTTTATAAAATATAAATTGTGATTCTTGAGTCAATTGAAAAAACTTTAATTACATTTTTTTTCTGAGAATCTATATTTTTTAAAGGAAAAGGTGTATTTTCGTGAAAATGAATCAGTTGTATGAAAATTTAGTAAATTTTATAATGATTGTCAACTACACGTATATTGGATCGGCCATCCCCGATTCAGAAAATCAGAATTTTAAATTGATTTGATGGTAAAGTAAAGCGATACCGTAGCTGACGCGTGTAGAAAGATATTACGATTTTCATTTTATATTATTCATATGTACATTATCTCTGCTTAAAGAGGACTACGTTACCGACCTTTCCTACGACTAGAAGCATGTATAATATAATGTAAGCAGCCAGTAAGTTGAATACACATCGCGTAACGACATGTCGCGTGGATCATACGCCATTCATAGAAGCGCGAATACTCAAAAAGTGTATATTTCTTACGTTTTATTTTGCATATTTCTTAAAATATTCTTCAAAAAAGAACTACATTCCTCTTTCTAAAAATGATGTCGATTATTCTACCAGGAAATGGCAAATTTTCAAAAAGGGCAGACTGCATATTTCCAGCACGTTAATTTTTTTGGTCAATATGTTATATAACGTACGAAAAACATCCATTTCAAATTTCATACAAATATACCATCCATTTCAAACTTGACTTCAATATACCTTATATATGAAAAATAATCTTAAAATCCCAATAATAGTATATATAATTGTACAGACATTAAACAAAATCAGAACAATCTCCAAACCAGCTAGAACCAGACAGCTAAAACCCAACGAATTTCACGCACAACCGAATACCTCGTGACAAACAACGGTGCGTACACACCATATCAGAGCGCCTAAATCACCGAGCTCCAAAAGCCCGAATCGAAATTACACGACAATAGGAGAACGAGTCATCGCGCCGGCTGCCGGCCATTCAAACGCTCATCTCACTCGCGGATAAAAAAGAACCGTCACTTCTCCTCTTTTCTCCTTCTCTCTCTTGTCGACGAATCGATAAAGGGCCTGGGCAGAGTACTACTACTGTATATTATACGCGTCAATGGTCCCGCACGCGAGACGTTCCCCCGTTGAGTACACACCCGCGCGAGAGAGATTTGTATACGTTAAAGTATACAAGTGCGTTTATATACGTATATGTGACGTGGTGGTCGAGCGGCGCGATGGCGGAGGACAGAAGAATTGGAATATGAATATGGAGCTTTGATGCTGTTATAATAAGAAAAGCGTCGGAGCTTGTATTAATTTATAACGTATATTTGGAGAGAAGACACACGTTGATTGTGTATTGTGTAACCGGTTAATACCTTATTATGTTGTATATTATATTATAAATAGCCGTATGTCATCGTTGAATGAAAAGAATTTTCATCAAACGACACAAAAGGATAATAATATATGTGACAATTTTTCAGCTTCAACGCGAGAAAACTTATAACGTTGACGTTCGCCGGAAGCTGCGATGACACATTCTTAGACACAAATCAAATTTTCCTCTCGCGCTGTACCGATGTACATGGTACCGCCGGAGCCAGCAGCAGCAGTTCTATACATCATACCCATGACAAAGCGCAAAAAAGCTAACGTAGTACGCATGCACCTAGACGTGTTATTATGCCTGTGTATTAGGTGTACATATAGAAGTACGTTTATGCAGGGCCGTCAGCTTTATGCTTGCAAGCTCTGAGCTTCGATCAGCTGCTTTTTAAGCAGACAATCGATAAACGTTTCATTACACATAAATTATTATTATTATTATCGAGAACATAATATATTTGATCAGGCGAAGCTCATCTGTTTTTTTTTCGGGCGAACTTTGACTGCAGATCCAAAATATGTTCTGTAAAGTAAACTTTGCAATTTGGTTGACTTTTTGAAAATTATATCCAGGATATACATCGATGAGCGCTCGTCACAAAAAATTTCGCCGATTCTTTACATCACTAAGTCAGCAATAGTTAAAATCAAAAGTAAAAGGATCCCAACCCTGAATACCAATTCTCCATCTATACTTCAAATCAACCGATTTATCGATTTTTCCAAATCCATGTAGAGCTGCACATGCGGCGGCACATATGTAACACGACTAGTCCGTCCCTGGGTGCAACTTGGCCGTGTGTCGAAGCTAACGACCAGCAGCAGCAGCAGCAGCAGCAGCAGCAGAGATCGAGAGAGGGCAGCTCGAACAAGAGCGAGATGAGCAGAACAGCAGCAGGACAGAGACGGAGCGAGGCTGGACGGTTAGAACGAGGTAGAGAGAGAGAGGAAGGGGCCTGGCCGATTCAACAAACGATGCCCGCGACCATCGCAGTAGTTGTTAATGTAGTATGTGTGTGACAACGGGATTGACAGCATGGATTCGACGTCCAACCTAGGAGGAGGTTGGTCTCCCTTTCTGTCTCTTCTTCTTCTTCATCTTCTTTTTTTCCTCGCATCACTTCCTCTACCTCTCCTTCTCTATATACTTCGTCTTATGCGCCCTTTTTTTCCGCTTCTTTTCGCAATTAGCCGAAATATATATACATACATATCTCTGTCTCACTCTGCCTCTGGCAGATCCGGGTCGTTGCAAGCTCTCGTCGAGAGAACATGAGTGTGTGTGTGTGTGTCTCTGTCTACCGAATCACCGAGTGCCGAGAAACTTCGAGTGCATTATAATTTTTGTAGAAAGAAAAAAACGTTGTGCGAGAGAGAGAGAGAGAGAGAGATAGAGAATTTAATTCTTTTTTTTGTGGTCATTTGACGAGATTTTGTGACGTGATACATGGGTGTCCTATATAGCGCGGCGAAAGAGAGCTGTTACGCTATGCAGCATATGTACGGCTGAATTGCCGATGAGACGAATATATGCTGCTGTACTTAAGTGGATGAAACTACTTTTGTCGGAGAGGCTCTCTCTCTCTCTCTCTCTCTCTCTCTTTCTGCACACACAATACGTGTTTTCCACCGAGGAATATGGACCAGTAGTTTTGTCTCTTTATTCTTTTCGCGTCAAGTTTCGTTGATGATTATTCTGATGTTGTTATTGGTGCAGTTCGACTCTCCGGCCGGTAATTACGCACTTATTATCGCCGCCGTTGTCTTTTCGTTCTTCTGATGGTATAATCGACTTTCAAATGCTCATTAAAACGACGAGAGGATAATTCAAATATACATGCATCGTGTGTCGTGCATTACATATTACGTAAATTTAATCTGCATCAACTTATCGCTAATCGGACAAGGCGATAGTTATGTGTATAGATACCGATCGATCGATCGTAAAAATCTTCAATTACAAGTCCATAGAATCGTGTGGTTTCTTTTTTTTTTTTACTCGTCTCAGTAGAGCACACGACGGATCAATCAACGATAAACGAGAGAAACGTGGGCAACGTATATACGTGTATACCTCTCTCTCTCTCTCTCTCTCACTCTGTTCGTCGTTCGTTGTCTAACGATGTCTCTTCACGCGATCGCTAATCTAGACGTTTTGAGTAACGCAAACTTTAAAGGTTAATTCGCTCAATCAGAAGAATAAGGTTAGCTCAGTTAAACTCCTCACGGGAGAGCCATATCATGCGCGCATACTCCTCTGACATTTATTCACTAACGCAATTACGGGTGAAATCGACATGTATGTGTGTGTGTGTGTGTGTGATATACGCGAGAAAAAGATTGCGGCGGTTATGTCAAATTTGTACTTTCAGAAATTTACGCCAGACGAATACTCCTCTGACACGTCCCATATTTTCTTCCTCTTCTTCTCTTGCTCTCTGTCTTATATTCTCTCTCGTGTATACATAGTGTGTAGCATGGTTTCTTTTCCTTTAACTTTGTTAGGTATGATGAATGATTGCTCGCTATTGAATTTTGCTATTAAATTACGCGAGTGTGTAGTGCTGTATACTGGACTGTCGAAATATAATTTTAAAAATTGTCGCATAATAAAGAACAATAGAGTTTGCTATATACAAGCGGTGAATGCATGCGCGTATACCTTTATATTCAATGGTCATCAGATAGATTATTTCGTTGTCCAGGCCAATTTGAATCTATTATTGCTACACGAGGCTGTTATGCTTTAAAAATGAAAAATCTGATGAAATCTAATTCCTAAACGTCATTTTTATCAAACGAAATCCTAAATGAAAATCTCCTTTCTTCTTTTCCAGGTTACATCGATCACCATCGGACCATCAATGGTACGTCTATCAACTTAGCATCACAGCGTCTTTGCTTAACTGCGTCCGTCGCCGCGTATCGATCGAAGTGAAAACTCAATAATAACCGAAGAGACCAAAGTGACTCATTACCTCTACTTATAAATCTCGTCTTCGCGAGTGTGCAAAAGAGAAAAAAAAACGAACGCCAAATCGAATCACCGCGAGAAAGAGTCAACGAACGAACTCTCCGAGTCTTCCCCCATTATTGAATAAAAAAATTAATCCAATCAGCCTGAATTATCGGCTCGACGTAGTCGCGATCTGTAGCGATTTCTCGACGGAGATGCAGCAGGAGATAAGATTTTATATACTCGGCGACGTTTGTAAAGTTCCATAATATTGCGCGCGCGGGCGAATGAAAACATTTACACGACCTAGTTTTTTCTCTATCCGTTAGTTCGTTGACGATGTGTGACAAATTAGGGAATGACCACCGGTCACATCGTTACGATATTCGTGCTGGAATCGGAAAAACAATATTTTTAGAATTCGTTTAACCGATCGACCCTCGCAATCGATAAAAATCATATTCCAAAGGCTATCCATGTCCGCGACGAAATTAAACCTCATAGAAGAACCACCTCAAGATCATCATCAGTCAACTGCACACACGCGGATCTTTTTTTTCGCTTATTTTAGTTATCGGGGGGGATCTACACAACGCGTCTCGTGAGCGACGTTGCCGATTTCTATCAGAGTCGATAAAGCCAAACTATCGGCTCTAAAAGGTATACATATATAGTGCGAGTGTTTTACAGTGGGGGAATCGATCGAGATGGAAATCCGACGTGGCGCCTTCTTATCCCCTTATCGGACTGCTTGCCGTCCTTCTCGGCTACTGCTGATGTGTCTAATACGTGTGTGTTGTAAAACATTTTGCGAGTAACTTCGAGTATTCGCCTTTTTTTTTTGAGGAAAAATCGGTTTGAACTCGTTGTCGATCGACTCACTTTTTATTGGCTTTTTAGTGAGACGTGTGATTGATTGGTTGTATTGCTGACAAAGGCAAACAAAATACTTCTGGTCTGATTAATCTCGAGGAATTATTATTGCAAATCGTGATGAGAACATGCGTTGCTATCGCGAATCAATATATATCTCGATGATTATAACGACGAGACAAAAATAAACAAAAATCGCTCAAGTTCTTTAACGATCGCGTTGTAGAGCCGCGAAATTTAAAAGTTCATGTATTAATTAAAGAGACGCGTTTGTTTCAAAGTATACACAGTTTTCATACATTTTCACATATTTTATCGCATATAAAATCAAGCCATCGCAAAATTTCGTCTTTTTCCATTAAATTATAGAAATATAAACTTCTATATAAGAACGCGATCGAGCATCTACTCCCTTTCTCGTATTCTCGCTGCGGTCAAGTTTTTCGCGATCGATAAGCCATCTCCATTGCTGATAAAGACCCACGTACGCACGAGCAATTCCTCTTACAATTATATACTGACGTCAAAAATTGTAAGTCGGCCTCGAAGAATAGGAAATTCGTATACACACGGGTAATTACCCATATGCGTTATCAGTCTCAATTCGTCGCTATACTATATATATGTATACTCATCTCACACAAGAGTAGACGATTAAAAAAGAATTGAGACACGCTCGCGGATACAATAGAAGACAGTTATATAGAGGTGTCGCGGACAATAATTAGATCCACGAAAATTCCTCGCTTGGTACGACGCGTGCAGTCTTATATATACACATATATAGATGACGGTGTCGATTATGTGCGAGTAGAGCGCGTGACGCCCATTGAGCCTGGCGCGCGCTCTTGTACGTCACTTAGAGAACAAAGTATAGCCAGGATAACTAAGTATTAGCTATAATTAAATAAAAAGCAAAAGTACAGACGTGTTGGAAGCGGGTCACACGCAGAGCTTTTCTAGACGCGTGGAATTCGTGGATTCAGTGTATGCGTGTGTGTGTGTGTGTGTGTGTGTGTGTGTGTGTGTACATACTTATATATTGCGTGTGCAAAGTGTATCTAATGCAGGCCTACTCATGGCGAAAACGACGTTTTTCTCGTTATTGATTTCCGGTGTTCTATTCTTCTCGGTCAGAAATGTCTCGTTATACACACAACAATTAGAATCGTTAGACTAACGCTTGACAAGTTATTGGTATATGCCGCGTTGATTAATTGTTTTAAATGCTCGCGAACGTTTTGCTTATACTCGACGGAATTGTATGCGCTGAACTTTGATTTAGCAAGATATAAAATTATATTGACGCGCGTGTATATATCGATCGCCGAGATAATTGAACAAACATATTGTGCAACCGGAAATAATCTATGTAGTTCGAGAGTCGAGCCTGCGTATAAGGAAAGGTGGCCGCAAGGAAATAAATAGGTATTAATGATTAATACCTAGTATATATCGTCGGTCTTTACGAAGACTATAGGACATTTGAAAGAAGGCCTATTTTGGTTTGCCAGTTTTAGAGAATTAGAGTTAATAAATTCATCCAGGTCCTGATAAACTTGAGGTTTAATTCATATACTCTAAGTGAATCAGATCCTGGACGAATTTATTTACTCCAATGCTCTAAAACTGGGTAATCAACAAAATAGGCCTTTTTTCAAATGTCCTCTAGTCTTCCTAGAAAGCGACGATATAGTGATCGAATGCGAGCTTCTATCTTTGATAGGCGCGAAATTTAAATTTTTAATATAGGGCTAAGACTAAAGAGTAAGAAGGGAGATATGTCATGTGGGATAGGTATACCGCAGGAAAGCCCGTGATTTTGACGTTAGCGCCGCATTGTGTTATATATCCAAGA
>UCQR01071138.1:11149-22742 GCA_900474235.1 Cecidostiba semifascia
CAGCACATGCGTCAGGAGAGATGAATGAACCCACTGCGTCACTTTCTAACGCTTTATATGCTAAACGAGAAAAGAAAAAGAAACAAAGCCGGATTATAAATATTAATGCACGTGAGTCACGTGCGTGTGTCTGTGTGTATGTGTGTCTCTATTAGGGCTTCTCCTAAGACCGACATTCCCGAGAGTTACGCTGCAGCAACTCGTCTTTTCTTTTGAAGAAGAAGAAAATATAAAATCGAGGCGCCGCTGCGCTCCGAATATTGTTCGGCGTGGGCGCGATTAGATAAGGATCGAAAATAGTGCCGAGAAGAGCAGGTACCGCTATACACACCAGCTTTTTTCTTTCGGCGTAAATCTCTCGCGCGAACGGTGCTTTCGTTACGCTATGGCTGTGCTGCACGTGAGTTGCTGCTCTCTCTGAGTTTTACGATCGATTTTCGCGGGGGTATACGCACGACGACGACGACGACGACGACGACTGTGACGTTTATTTATGCATGTGCGGGGGTAGAGAAAGTCTGGTGTCTCTTCGAGCGTTTCGGTATGGCTATTTTTGTCGTGGCCCGAGTTGTTTCACCTTTTAGTGACGAGCTAGCGGAGTCTATGTATCAGAAATTTTACAAGCCGGCAACTGCACATAACCTAAAAATTTCTCGGTTCAGCAACAACAGTGGCAGCCAGTCGGTAATCGCTCGCTGATGCTCTTCCACTCGCGAAGCGTCTGTCTCTCCACTCTATATACACACACACAAACGATATTCTCTGACTCAGGTAGGTATTTTCCTGTTTACGTACAACAGGGAGACACGTCGCCGTTTATTTCTTTTTTCTCCTCCGGCGACACCTGTGGCAAGAAAAAGAGACGCCTGCCAGCTATATAGGTATATACATATACTCGTATACAATGGCCCTCGCACGGAAGGCACGTCCACTCCGCCCTCTCTCGCTTATATTCTTAGTCCTTCTTATAGCGGCCCCCGATCGCTTCTTGACTTTTTAACGCTCTGAAAACGAGCTGCTGATGCTGCTGTCCCATTGGATTGTCATGGAGTCGTGTCCCGCCGTGAATATACACACAGCGATGCCGGTGCTTATCGATTACTTCTTCGCGACTCCGATATCTAATCGTCGAAACGCTTGTAAATCGTTCAACTACATCAGCGAAGAGAAAGAGAATGAAAAAGTCGCTGATGGTAACTCGAGCGCGCAGTGTATCATCGCAGATACACATCGCATTCAGAGCGACTCATTCCGCACGGCCGAACTAGCCCCGAGAGTTGTTTTTTTTTTGTTTTTCATAAAAATATACATTTTTTTGACTTTTCCATAAAAAAAAACACAGTATCTCCCGGCAGCCTCAGTAGCAGCTGCATATCCCGGGTAGTATATTACAGCAGCGTGTGTACAACAACCGAGTGGGCGAGGTGTGTGCGCACGCCCGGAGACGCGCCGGCGTCGTCGTATATATACTCTCTGCACAACACACACAGAGGCGGCGAATATTTCGGAGCGAGGCTGCTGGCAGGCCGTTGCACTTGTTACTTGGGGGCGAGGGAGAGCCAGCAGCAGCAGCAGCAGCCGTCCCGATTAAATCAGCCGCTGCTGCTGCTGGGCAGAGCTGAGAGAGAATGAATGCGATGGAGAGTGAGAGACAGACGTAGGCGGGGAGAGCAGCAGACGGAGCCAGACGGAGAGAAAAACACTTACACTGCGAGAGAGCACACACTGATATACAGTAGTAGTAGTGGTGGTAGTAGTAGTAGTAGTAGTAGTAGTAGTGGTTTTATTAATATCGAAGCTGCTTCTTCTCCTTCTTCTTCTGTTCACTGTATGCCGATTATTATTATTATTATTATTATTTGTATCAATACAACACACACAGTAGCGCGCACTGCCAGCACAGGTGTATTACGAACACACACAGGACGATGCACTAGGTGTGCGCACCTAGACCGCGATACACACACTCGTCCACATCAGAGAGCGAGAAACTGCTGACCGACCGAGCTAGCGAGCGTTGGCTGCTGCACCGCTCTCCTCTGCAGACTCTCTCGTTACTACGGCTCGTTCTTTACACACTACATCTCTCTCTCTCTTTCCCAGTAAGAGATATATGTGTACTTATTCTCCGAACTTGTTGGCGGGCGCGCGTCCCTTCAAACGTAATATACACACACACACACACACTCGCTGCACAGACAGCTGCTGCTGCGACGAGATAACAGTGTACGACAATAATAATAAAAAAAACAGTCGCGAGTATGGCAACAACAAACAATAACAACAGAGAGAGAGTGAGAACGCGAGGGAGACGCACGCAGGCGGTCGCGGCGAGGCACTACTACTACGGCACACACAGAGCCTAGACGGCGGCGGCGGCCATGCGCGATACTAGCGCCGAACCTCGGCGCGCGCCAGAAACCACCGGCCCTCTCTTTTCTTCGACGTCGCACCGCCGGCGGTTCTGCTCGCTGTAGTATACGTTATATTATATATGTATACGCGGAGCGCAGGGGAGAGACAGAGAGAGGATGTGAATGGAATACTGGTGGGGGTTATACATGACGACGAACCTGATGCGGTGAGTAATGAAGACGGAGAGCTGCAAGTGTGTTTTGTTTGTGTGTTGCGATGAAACGCAATTCGAGGAGCTATGGAGAGGGAAATTAAGTTTGTCCGAGAAGAAGAATATATATGTATGCATGCATGTGTGGAGTGAACGAACGCTCGAGAGATTCTTCGTCACACACAAGCGAGGGTTGGAAAAGCGCGAGACAAAGGGAGTACAGTGTGTATATGGATCTCGACGGAAGCGAGAAAAAGAATTCCGAAAAAAAGAGAGAGGCTGCAGCACACGGCAAATAGCCGAGAGGGAAACAAAGCGCGAGCGAACGGCTTTCTTCGTCGAAAATGTTTTGATCGACGTCGGTGTACAGTGATTAACGCGGAAGAACGTTCTGAGTGAATATTATAACAGTAGGCGCAATAAAGTCCGCCCCTTCGAAATCGTAAAAGTATTATGATCCCGCACAGCGCCGTATACAGCCAGATCCGGAAAACTCCGAGTTAATATAATAGGAGGCTCGACTGCGATGCTTGAGGCGGAGAGAGAGAAAAACAGGTAGAGAGAGAGAGAGAGTCAAAGCACAGCGGGGAGATGGTAATGAGCGGACGGAATGTAAAGTCTACTATACCTGGAATTCCTCGCTTCTCTCATCTCTCTCTCCACACTGTATTATTTTCGAATCGATGTTTTCCAGCCGCTCGATTAGCTTTTTGCGAGGATCGTGCAGCGGTCTGCTGATATGTCTGCGGCAAAAAGTATATAGCCGTCCGCGTCATGTATATATATATAGTCTATACTATAACACGCGAGATTCGTGATGTAGCTCATCCTTCGAGCTGCTCGATTATATGATTGATTGCTTTTTATTTTCGAGCGAGTCGATACTAACAGGTAATTTTCCACCAGCGCCAACCGAGGGATAAGAATAGAGAAGTGCGCATATAGGTACACTATATACTCTCTATAGTCTAATCATTCGTTTTGTACTTGATTAGGTAAGCTGCTGTGTGTCGTGATGTTGTTCACAGAATCAAAGCGCATTTCGAGTGGATTCGAAGCACTTCCGCATATATGTATACGGCGGCGCGCATTATGCGCCACATTGTCATTCGCGTCCTATGCATCGATGTTTACATGCACACACGAGCTATTTTCATCTTCAATGACGCAGCCCAATTTTGTCTGATCACGCTTGTATATATGCCGGGCGGCGAAACGTTCTCGAAAGTATGTTACTCAGCACTGCTGCAGGCTAAAATAAGCGTAATTTCGCCGGATTTCGTCATGTATAGGCGTAAACAAGCGGAAACTATTCCTATTATGAATTTACACGAAACACGTCGTAATAATAAAGGCGACGATGAAATCATCCAGTAAAGTGATCGATATAACATTTTTTTTCTCTTCCATATACTGCTGCAGAGACGAGGCGCATACAAAGGAGGCATCCAGCCGTGGAAACTTAATAATGCATGCGACAGAGCCTATATAGTTATGTATGTATATCAGAGACTCGTAATGTCTAGACTTTGCTAATTTAAACCGACTACTCGCGCGGGAGAGCAGATCTTTCGTCGTCGGAGGAGTATGTCTAGTCGTTGTCAAAACAAGCGAGATCCGCGAGATATGGTAATGCACGCGGGGAAATAAGTTATGTTTTTGCTGCGAGTTTGTTGTTCTCCCTTAATGAGTTGTTGGGCACAGTTGGGCTGAATTTCAGCGTGGTAAGAATATTACAAAATTATTTTTCTGTTGCTCGGAAAATTGGAGGATTAGACTCTGTAATATACATAATCTTGGTGATTTGTGTAGCTGGTCAAAGCGATGATTAAGCTTATAGTATAGGCAGTGACTTGGCTCAAGAGTGGGGGGAGGCAGAGAGTCAAGCCTGGGAGGATAATGTTAGACATAGATAATCCACTGGTATAGCCGGGGTATTAGAGACGATACGAAAATAAAATCTTGACGATGGAGACAAGCTGCTGGAGATGCGTTATCTGGACAACAGAGCGTTTATTCAGCTTTGTCGACTAACCAAATGAATTGTCGATTGCTAAAACGTTACTATAAAAAAATTAATTGTAATGTAAGCAAATGCGTTTTTTCCTACAAATTTAAAATACGAATCGGCATTATGCAAATCTCCGCATTCTTATCGTTATATAACGCGAAATTTGCGTAATAATTGCGGGCAAGAAAAACTCGGCGCGTTTGAATTTCGAGAAGAGACTTGCAGTTACCAGGCAGAAAGGATTTGTAAATTTCAAAGGAGCTCTATACACATGCAGCTATATAGAGGCTCTTTATAATAAACTGACCTGAATTTTCCGAGCTTCATAATTAAGCCCATTAAATGTGAATAATTACTCTGTAAATATGAACGCTGCTGTCCGAGATTTCCTCCGTGTGCCTATATATACGAAGTCGTATGAAGCAATTATACGAGTAACATGCGCTGATGCGACGTGTAGCTGTATATAGCGAGATGATATAATTGCAAAAGTTTGTTTGTCTATCGGAAAAATGATTTACCAGCATTAATTACGGCTGTATGAGATGCCTCTCAAACGAGCACTTCAATTGCCAGAGGATAATTACGATGAACGAAAATAAAGCTGTTACCAACGTGCGGCACTTGGGAGTCGGTAAAACAGGGACCTATTATTCCTTTCATCTCTCCGAGTGAAATCCCCTCGAGAGAATATAATGCGCGCTATGCTGCGTGTATTATGTGAATCTCTGAATATGTTATAAGCAATGAGAAGAGTTACCAGTACTGCTTCCATAATTTAGCATTACTCTATTTAATTATATGGTTTATCTGGCAACGCATGCTTTATAATGTATTAACTGAAAATAAATTATTTATAATAAATTAAATCAATTGAATAAAGATAATTTTGCAGCACGTCAATTATTCATTGGCCATGACCATATTGCTTTAATAAATTTCCATAAAGTTCTCCTGAAATAAATTCGATTTTAGTTGAAATATTATTTGTCAACAAACAAAAATAAATTATTGCGTGTATTTGATAAAATCATTGAATCTATACTTTGATGCATTATAGTAAAAAAAAAAGTTAAACGACTCCAATATCCCGAGAGAAGCAAAAAAAAAAACAGATGTTTGACAGTTTTAGTACATGATTATTGCTAGATAACGCAATTCAATGTGGAGACTGTCACTTTATTCTCCCTCGCTCATCAACTGTCTCGTCCACTTTATGACGGAATCAAGACTTTATATCAGAGCAAGGGGTCGGTTGAGAGAAAATCGAAGGTAAACGCGTTGAAAGACGCTTAGCTTAGTAGCTCTACAAGACTGCTGCTCACCCATCCACTTAGTACCCGCGGCAAAATTCGCTTAACTTTCACGAGCGCTCGGGATAGACAAGAACGCGTGAGCCAACGCGATGTCTCGGTGTTTTCAGTTATCGAGTCAGCTTTGATCGTAATCGAAAATTTTTTTTGCAAACTTTTACTGTATCTCCGTGAGTTTATTGTAAATTTGATATTGTTATTAATTTTTTAAAAGATAAAAAACAAACATTTTTTTCAATATTCTATATTGAGTTACGGTTCACAGTTAAAAACTCTCTTTCATTCTACCTATAAAGTACGTTCAACCCAATTACCCAGTGCTGTCCAGTATGACGCTTCGATAAAATTTCCTCACAGCTGATGCAGCGCGTCGAAATTGATCAAGTCCGTAAACAAGGATTAGACACGATATCACTCGCGTCATTATAATATACACGAAAATCTATTTTGTCCCAGTCTATTAGTGAAGCTACACTGCGACAGTTAACACTGGCCGATATTGAAGAAGATTGACTGCGTCTAGACTCGGAGGAACGGTGATAAAATTCTGGAAAAAAAGCATCGGCAGCAGCGTGTGACGTTTATTATATCGCCTTTGCGCGTCGTAAAAACTCAGCTGTTACTCGTGCTTCATCAAAAATCCATCATGATTTACGGTATAATTCGGAAGAAGTGCATCAGAAGCTTCGCGACGAAAATGGCTTTGGCAGTTTATTGATATGCGGCTGGTGTATTATACACACACACGAGCTAATAGCGTGAGGGTATCGATTGGAAATGTAATTGAATCTCTTATAGACGAGACGATGTATTGCCGTTGGTGTACACGTTGGCAAAGACCAGAGATGTGTATGGGGTGTATAACGCAATTGTCACCATCGGCGATATCGAGTAACTGTCAAACCAGGGCGCGCCTTTACTTGTGTTCTCCGTTAAATATTTGCAGGGCAAAGTGCGTGTGTGATGAAAATTAATTAAATGTCGTTTATAAAATAATATTCATGGCAATAATAAAAGCTTTACGAGTCCATAAAAGTAATTAATTTAAGAAGCATGTACCATCAAACTTCAAAAACACTTCTTCCTCTCGGAGATTCTCCTCATTACAAAGTAACGGCGACGTTAGCACAGGTTAAATACCGAGGTCCATATATAGCTTTTACATATACGAGAAGCACCGTACAGAAGTTTGGAATACCTCAGGGACCCAGAGGAAAGGGTATATCTCGAAGGACCCGTGGCCTGTTATAATGCCATATCGCGCAGAGAAAATTCCCAACGTGACGGGCCACCGTCATACTTGATTCTTGAGAGACTCACGCCGGTCGCGTGTGTATTTAAGGTGGCCCTCGTGAAGGCGCAATTTGTAGAACGCCGAAATCGCGCTATTAATTATGTATTATCATCGATTGAAAATTTTCGAATATATTGGCTAGGACGTTTATTTTCAAGGGAATTTAATCGCGCACGGGTATGTCGATCTTTCTGAGAATTTTACAACTGCATTCTTCTTTTCACTTTGAAATTTCTCATTATAGGTGTCATCTGGAGACCTCCGCTGATCTTTCAACATTATCTTCATACATCGTCTTCATCCTCGAAGTTTTTTTAGCATTAAAAAACTAAGAACGAAGCGGATGACGACAAACAGCAACATAGCCGTGGGCGTGTAGCGAGCCGAGCTCGTTGCTACAAAGAGAATTGAGTTTACCCTCTCTCGGACTATATCGCACGCGCGCGTCTGTGTATGTATATAGCAGTACACGTGGACTGTGGAAGTATATCAAAGTGTTGAAAAAAAAAAACTGACCTACTATATCTGGGCCGACGGCGGCGCTTTATGAAAACCCTGCCGTTAGACTCTTCTGCCAGAGCTATGCACTTAGAGCTTTAAAAGACTCGACTGCTGAGCTCGTGACTTTGAACATAAGCGCATAAAACGTATGCGGTCAGCGTATATGCAGTGCGCGAGTTATGCTATACGATGTGCCGCGACGTTCTCTCATGAGATGTATGGCTGAGAGAGTTGGATATCGTTGTGGTATGTCGGGGTTTTATTTTGATAAAGGACTACTGTTTTATGGTCTCGGTAGTAATGGGACATGTTTATATGTCTGTATGAGATTCTTTGCGTTATTGCAGAGAATATAGTATACCTGTCGCTGTGTGTGTAATAAAAATGTATGCTAAATGCGATGTGATAAATTTATAATTGGATAATTGGATATCGTAGTGATGACGAATTGAGTTTTCAATTGAAAGCTTGTTTAACGTTAAAATCCCAAATGGACGATCATCCATCAAGTTCCAATCGAATACACGTTATAGTAAATCATTTTCGACTTACGTGACAGAAGATGTACAATAAAGCTCTGGTACTCACCTGTAACACAAAAGAAGAATTGCATAATTAATAACGCATATGATAAAATATAAAAGATTATAATCTAGTCTAAAATTCGCTCGGAAATTAGTCCCGCAGAAAATCTCAAAACGAGCTCATTTCCAACCACAGTATATATATAGACTAGAGAATAAAGAAGCTCGAGCGCCCTCTCGGCAGAATTAAGGTTCGCGGCATATTATGATAAATAAATCAGTTCGCGAGAGCGCCTTAAGCGTATGCACGTGCTCGCTTTCGCTAAGAAGATTATAATAAAGCTAAAAGCTTGCCGTGGTAACAGACAACCGGACTCTCGACGCGGTCCCGGCAAAGTGTGTATCCTTCTCTCTCTCTCTCTCTCTCTTTCTCTCCCCAGGGAAAAAAAACGCGACACAAACATCACGAGTATAACGAGAGCCAAAAGCGGTAACGCGGAAAGAAATATTTATTCGCGAGGGGCTTGCCGTGTATCTATATACACAATCGCTTTGTGAAAGAGAAGAGCTGGAGAATCGGGAATTATTGAAGTTCCACGGCTGCATTAACATGTCTGCAAGCTCGTCGAGAGATAAACCGAGCTTAACCCACTTTTACTGCTACAGCCCCCGAGCAACAACGAGAACGTGGCTTGCCGTTTCCAGTTATAAACATGCTGTGCAGTTCTCTGTGTCTCTCGATCACAATCGCGAGCGGCATTTTAGCTGCTGATGCGGCGACGACACGGATGATGAGGAGACAAAGGAAGAATGGCTTTTGCCTGTGTGTGAGGCGCGCATCGACTGCATGCTGTTGCGCAGGAGGAGCTAATTTTCGTCGGTCTGAATAAATGACGAATCACAAAACGACCTACATTTTCCTTGTAAATATGCAAAAAAAAATTATTCGTCAGAGCGATCCATTCATAAAATAATAAGATTGAGCCGAGCGCATTTAAAGGGCCGCCGCAAGAGTCATCGTTTTACAGATGCATTAATAGAAATAAGCGACGAAAAAGCTCACATCTGTACACACTCGGCCATCCGTGTAGTTCAAGGTCGTCGCTGTATAGCGGTCATGATGATGCGGTCCAATATGTATATATTATATACACATACGCAAGAAGCTCTTACCGCACGAATCGTCGTCGTCCCTCCTGAGTAATTTCTCTCTTTCTCCATTACTTTTTCCTCTTTTCTCATTCCCTACACACACTCTGTGTCGCAGTATATAGGCGCAGCAACGAATGCGCAGCCGTCTATTATTAGACACACACGCGGGTAGAGAAGAGCATGACGCGCAGCTCGTGTTTGAACTCGCTGCTGCTGCGATAGTTATAACAATGAGGAGAGAGGTATATATATATATATATATATACACGTATACGTGTATAGATATGTTTGTCGATCGAATATAATTTGTGATCAGCGGCGGCGATGGATTTGGCCTTTTTTTGCTATATAGTCGGTATGTAATTCGAGGCGATCGATCGGGATTGCGGTCGTGAGGGGAAAACCGAACGAGGCTGGAAATTGAAAATCGATAAAAATGCTGGCGATATGGCTACACAGTGCTGATGCATATTATGCGCGGTGTTTGTGGCGCACACGTGGTCGATTATTCTATACCTTGTTATACATCAACGTTATTCTCAGTTTTATTTTCTGTTTCTTTTTTCAAACTACTACAACATACGGTATAATGAATCTCGTAATGGGATAGTTAGGAGAATTGATTTTTCAAGTGAAATCGAATACCATCAGCAACCATGAGCTATGTTATACACGGGGTAGTTGTACAGAATTAGGTCAGTTGAAAGCCAAAAGCCGGTGGTCGCATAGTTTATAATAACTCGAGCTCTATATCGGAAATTATTTAGCGATTCCGAAGAGAGAGAGAGAGAGAGAGAGAGGGAGTGAGCAAGTGAGAGAGACATCAGAGAAGCATCCGCTGGAAAAAGAGGCGCACAAAGCTTTTTTACACACAAGACTGCAAAAATAACTCGTCTCTGCGCAGCTTCCTATATGGAAAAATATTCATTCCGCGCTCGCGCGCCGCAAGGTTATATCTTCTATGCGCATTATTTGCTTATATTATTCGCGTATCTCTCTCTCTCTCTCTCTCTCTCTGTGTGTGTACTCTCTGCGAATAAATACGTGTAAAAATACGAGCTACCTCGATCGATACAAACGTTGCACCTGCTGGTGCTGCTGCTACAATTTTTCTCGCGTGTCATATAATATTCACCGCGCGTGACATCAAAGTATTATTACAGCATTATATATCCCACACGGTATTTGCATCTTATTAACGCATCTACGTCTCGAATTTTTCCTCTCTTTCTCTCGGTCGTTTTCCGAGCTCGTTAACCTCAGCTTTATCTCCTGGAGCCGAGAGGGAACGTATTTACCAAGCCTCATTGCTCGAGACGAGAGGAAAAGCTGAATTTAGCGCCGGGCAATACGCGCGGCGCACGCGACCGGCCAAGCGGAATGCGACGACGTTGGTGGATATAAGACACGGCTGCTTGTATTATACGTGTATATACTGATGTACGTTTCGCGAAATCAATGGACTGTGAGGGATAATACGAGAATATGAATAAGACGGGAGTTTGCACTGCAGAGAGTTTTTAATATTGCGACTGCTACGTTGATCCTAATCTTAATATTGCTCTTTGTGCATCACAGAGACATTTTTGCTTCTTTCCACGCGGTTTTATGAAGAGAATTTGGTTTAACGAGCGACTGTATTTGAGGTTTATCAAGGCCTAAAGACAAAGCTACGACTTTTCCTCTTTGAAAGGCATAAATTATAACGCAATACTCTCGCTGTAATATACACAAAACCTAATCCATTCCGCAACCTTGGCTCAGATCCACTCCCGATATCGTAAAGACTTTTCATCCTATCACGAGGGTGTGTCCAGAAGAGCTTCATATCGCGCATGAATATATCCAACATGCAAAGAGCCCCTCGCGACACTTTTTCTCAACGATAGTTTTAGCGCGCTGCAGTATACATATACCTATATATAGAGCCGGCTTCAGTAGCTTTAATCACAATTAACTCGAACAGGACCACTCCCGGCTGACCTTATACCTATACCCTATAGGCAGTAGTCTATATACGATGCACACGAGGCTCTCTCATAGTTATGTACGACGCTTCGAACATCATTGCTCCCTCGGGCGCATTTTACGACCTCAACAAGCTTTTTACGAGATAAGTGCGCTGAAAAGCGCTCGCCCGCTTGTTCGACCGTTAATTGATGCCGAAGAGAGAGAGAGAGAGAAAGAGTTCGACCTTGCAGTCTTATGTCTCTCTCTCTCTCTCTCTCTCTC
>UCQR01071139.1:3585-16499 GCA_900474235.1 Cecidostiba semifascia
GTTGAATTGATAGAGTTAATACAATTAATTCAATGAACGTGTAACTAAATGGGTACAAAATTACCTATTGTTTCACCGTGAATATTTTAGATTATCGTTCGTTGTTCTCTTGTTATATACCGAAAAATGTATTTTTTTTAAAAAGCGTTATAATTCGGCAATTAAACGGCGGAACCTATAAAAAATCATGGTAATAGGAAGTGATTAAAACTATTTACTACATAAATTTCAATTAATTAATTAAGAATTTGCGGTATCTTGAACCCTTTATTATTAAAAATTAGTTTGAAGTAAACTAACGCACCAATAAATTGGCAACAGATTTTCTTACTAGTATTGTGTTGATCTTTTAAAGTAATTCACTTGGACTCGAGTCAAAAATCAAATACATTGTTTCTTCACTTCAAATAACTTCTTGTGACGAAAATTCTTTTAAAAAATCAATCATTTATTATTTTTTTGTCAACTTACTGATCCGTGCAGTAGCTTAGACGCATACATTGCGATACATGGACTGAGCGATGAGATTCATTCTATATAGATATTTTTGTGGAGATCCGATAAATAAAAAAAGAAGCTCAAAAAGAAAGTAAGAAGTTATTAAGAAAGTAGGGGATGCTTGTCAATTGGCATCATCCAGTCTAAATAAGAGATCTAGAAACATGCGCAAAGACTAGCAAATATTTAGTGGACCATAATAAGAGTATCAGAGAGCAGAGATTCCATTAAATATGCGGCAGGGCTTCTGGAAGGAGATTGAGCGAAGAATATTCGACAGTGGATACCTAAATAAAGCAGCATGCAGGTGAACGGTTAGTATTTGATGTTAGGAGTGTTTAACCATAAGGTATTTTTATTTTGTTATAGAAGCGGATCTATCAACCATCATTAACGTTGAAGATTACTTCAGCCTGAATCTAAAGCTTCTGTCATTAATCGGCTTGAAATGTAGCTTCAAGGAGAAAGTTGTCCACTTCACATTTATCCATAGAATACCAACAATTGTATCTAATATCCAAGGAATAATCGTTTTGATATTAGAAGTATATTTTATAACAGACGTGTATTTGAAAGACATGTCTTTAGCAATGCAAATCATCAGCCAGGTGGTGACAAATCTTCAATGTATCAGTAAGGTATTTCAATTAACAGTTCTAAATTCATAAGGCGAGATAAATGAATTTTTCACATAATTTTTGTATGAAAACTTACTTGACTTTAGGGATTTTTATTGATGTTTACTATTGATAAGATGCAATTGGTGCTTAGGGAGATACAAAGTCTGTGGTTGAAGTATCCTCCATCCGATGATCATCGAATAGAAATTTTAAATGTAGCGCATAGAACATTTACTTTTTGCAAATTCTACTTTACTGTTCTTATTGTTTGCATGATGTCCTATGTTATACCATTTACGGCGTGAGTCCATTAGTGTTGTTATCTGAAAATTAAATAAAATTCACGAATCATTAAAATTGTAAAGTAAAACTACATTTTATATATTTTAGAAATTTAACCATTCAGTATCTTTCACGTGAATCAAATAACCATACGTATGACTTTTCTCAGAGGTTATTGCTTATGAAATATCCTTTTGAGGTAAAAAGTATGACGACTTACTTTTTATTAGTATTTCAAGAAGGGTATTTACTTTATGTATCGTGTATCTTCTGGGTCAGCAGCGATACTTTGTTCGCTCAGATCACAACACATATTTGTTTGCAAATAAAGGTGAACTCATAAGACTGTATTGTGACAAATTAAGTAAAATAATAGCTGTATGAATATTATGTTTAAATCAATTGGTAAAATTATATTTTAGATTTTTAAAAGCGACATAGAAGCAACATTTAATTGTGAAAACATGCAAGATACCGAAACTTTAATTGATTTAGTTAAAAGGCACAGAGATCTTTTGAGGTAGCAATTATTTTAAATTGCATTTATAAGTGCATTCAAATGACAATCTAATTTTATAACTATATTCCAGTGTTTGCATGTTCATTGAAGATATTTTTAGTCCAATTATCTTTTCAACAATGTTATTTTCATCTTTAAATATGTGCGTTAACGTCATTGGATCTAGAGAGGTATCCGTGTATTTCTGTAAAGCCCATATAAAGTATTCAAAAGATTCACAATATTTTCCTTAGGCAGCCTTACGAGGATCGTACCTTGAAACTATAATTTACATTGTACTTTTAATAATAACGGTTTTACAAATATTATTCTATTGTATTTTCGCAGAACAAATAACCGAAGAGGTAAACGTAATATACGTATAAATAGTATGTAATTTTCATTTTAAAGATCTTAACAATAAATAACTTTCATCAACAGACCCGATCTTTAGCAGATTCAGTGTACAACTCAAATTGGACAGCAAAGGATCACAAACTTCGATTTTATATCCAACTGATCATTATGAGAGCACAAAAGCCATTCTATTGTACAGCATATGGATTTTTTCCAATTGGTCATCGAAAACTTACATCGGTAATATCCTTCAATTATTTGCAAAAAATTTTTTCAATGCGTTGTCTTAATTAAGCAACGAGATGGCCAATTTTTCAGATTATCAACACATCTTTTTCCTATTACATGATGCTGCAAACCACAAGTAATATATAAAGCGAATGATTTTTTATGGATTTTGTAAAAACTGTGTATTACGCACACTTCCTGGAAATATATTTTAATACTTTATCCGAAATAAATCCACATTGAGTTGAAAATATACAATAAAATGCATATTTCCTATTACTAATTGTAAAAACAATTTTAATGTGACGATAATTAGCATACGTAAATTTTATTGTAAATAAATTGTCGAATCGTTTTGACACCATGTTTATGTCTTCAATTGTTGTCAGGCCACTTTGTACATAAAACCTTGATCAGCTCCAACAATTATCACGCACATGCTATTTTTCACTTGATCTCGTTGCCCAAGAGGATAGTGGTAAATCTCTTTGCCTCGCACATTATATTCATTCTCTAGTGCTCACCAATGTAGAATGTTCTATCCAAGCAAACGACAATGCGATCATCAACGATTGTAGTGCAAAAAATACACCCAGCGATCTGCTCATTCGATAATAAATGGACGTGATCACGTTTAACGTAAACTATGTTACTTGATCATAACGCTGGAGCTAAAGAGAAACTCGTTACCAATACTGATACGATTAGTACAACATGAAGTCCCAGTGGAAGTACGCATTCTATATCCGAACTAGATTTACGTGTGAGGTACAGTAGTAAATCTCGTTTTGAAACTAGCTTGGTGTTTTCATAACTTTCTTAACTTTATATATATGATTACATTTTTCGGATAGCATTTGAAATGTTATACAACACGTCGTACTAAGAACTGATACTCACAGAAGCCTCTAGCACCACTTCGTCCACATTGACATAACCACTAGCAAGAGTCGACGTGTACAAGAGAAGCGAGCGCAATATGAGTATATTAATGATTGAAGCGGAAGACCAGTATATATGGAGATAATGCATGGAAGGATGCAAAAAAGTTCCACTATACACGACCCGGTAATAAGTGGGTGTAGTTGTGCTCAACGTAAAATATGTAAGGCGATCGCGATGCTGGGGTTAAAAAGGGAAACACGTCACTAGTACTGGTTCAACAAGCACAACATGAAGACCCAAGGTGGGTACTTATAAAGTCCATTATATTAGTTTTAAAACACGATTCTGGTTAATGGTTTTTAATCTGCAAATAGAGAATGCTCTGTCAATTGAAGATGACATCGAATGCAATTACTTTGGCTACATTCTTGTATCATTTTATTTCGTGGGTACCTGAAAAAGAAAACTGATAATTTCAAGTTTGTGCATAAATTACCCTCGATTATAGCTATTTTTCATAGTGTTATCGTATTTCTCTTACAAATCAACTTCATTCGAGATTTTGTACAGTTTACAACTTAAGGTGATTTTTTTTCTCAATGGGCAAATAATTTAATAGTTTATTCTTTTAGTAGTTAAATTTATTATTTTATAGATCTTAAAATACGAAACTGGCAAGTTTTTCAATCAAAGTAGTCAAGAAGGTCGTTCAGATTTACTTATTTTAATAAGAAGACATGAAGAGTTTCTAAGGTATCTTAATAAAGTACTATTTTCTTCATATTGTTTTCAAATGGAATTATTTCTTCATATAATTTTACTAGTATATGCGATATGATTGAGGATATTTTCAGTCGAATCATCTTTTCAACGATGGTGTTATCGGCGCTAAATAATAAATATGTGTGTAAACGTTATTGGAGTTAGAGAGGTGAACACTTAAAATGGTTTGAACACTTAAAATTAGTCAGTTCGACGCATTTTGTTGCAAAACTATATTTTACTTTACAGACAATAGCATTCGGATCGTATCAAGAAACGGGAATCTACACCTTCATATTCATAGCCACATTCTTACAGATAATATTTTATTGCGTTTACGCAGAAACATTATCAGACGAGGTAACCACGCACGCAACTGCTTCAAGAATGTTTTCATGCAAATTTTCATAAAATAATGCACGAATTTGCAGATAAGATACTTATCTGACTTCGTCTATAAATTAGAATGGACAAGCAAGGATTACAGGCTCCGATTTCTAATCCAAGTGATCATCCTAAGAGCACAGACACCATTCTATTTCACAGCATATGGCTTCTTCCCTATAGGTCATCAAAAACTTACATCGGTAACTAGCCAAACATTTGAAACCATGCATCTTTTTCAAATGAATTTAGAAATAACAATTTTTTCTAGATCATAAACGCATCCTTTTCATATTATATAATGCTTCAAACTATAAAATAAAACTGTATAAATTCCAGCATCAAACCAAATACATGAAGCGTCCTCAGTATAATAACTACATTGTTATTAGTTATGTACGTTAAAAATGTTGTCCTATGTCTTATCTTTTTACGTTAATTAAGTGTATATTGTCTAAATATTAAATGATGCAGCGTCTAGTCACTTATTTTGTTCAGCTTGATATCTTTAAAATAATTTACCAAAATTTTCACGATCGCTTTATCCAAAGTGTACTTTTATTCGTCGTTCACATATCGAAGCCTACCCACCGGCAGTCAGTGACAGAATAGTATCTCATATATTTGTAGATAATTAGTATATATTTTTCTTATTACATGATGATGTCACAAACAATGAGTAATTAAAGAAAATGCTTACAATTATCTTAATTATTAGCATTCTTAATTGTAGAAATTTGTGAATATTGTAATGTTCAGACAATTTATTTAACAAAGACTGTATACCTTGCATTTCATGTCTGAATTGCATTTTATTGCTTATGCAGATTAACACTAATTTTATTTTTTTTTTATACATTCATGCAATTGCAGCCACGTCTCTACATTTAACAATTATCTAGCAGGTACATCAGCTTGTAACTACTATGCTTACTTCCTTCACAAGACTAGTAGGAATACTGCAACGTTGTATGTACGTGTTCATACGCAAACAACGCAACTAGCAAGGAACTGTATGCATGCACATTTAACAAGAAAGTATGAATGCTTAAGATGAAATTGCAAGAAAGGATAGAAAAAAAATTATGCTCTATATGATCATGCACATCGGATAATAAGTAGGTATAATTGTACGCACGTAAAATATGCATCTGGTTGGCAGCACTAGGTTTACGATACGCTTCCGCAGTACTAGTATAGGAAGCGAATCATGCAGACCAACGGTGAGTACTTGCATTTTCTACTGCTGTTAGTACATGACGATTACACTGTTGCTTAACTTGTAATTTTATTTAACAGAGTCGAATCCGTTGCGAGCTGAAGATAATATCGAATACTTTTTTAATACTAACTTGAAACTTTTGTCGATTATTGGTTTCAAATGTAGTTTTAGTAAAAAGCGCGACAAATTCAAGTTCATACAAAAAATGCCAACGTACATAGCAAATATTCTGAGCTTCATACACTTTATATTGGGAGTCCAGTTTATAATAGATGTAATTCAAAATAATACATCATTAGCAATACAAATTTTAAGCCAGATAGTATCTGGTCTTCAATGTATTAGTAAGGTAACTAGTCGATTTTTTTTACCTTTTTAATAGTGTTTTGCAGATAATTTTTACAGAATTAATCGCATTCAGGGATTTCTCCTTGCGAACTCCATTGCCAAACTGCAGGGCATGTTCGAAATTTTAGGATTCTTTTGGAAGCAATATAGACCAACAGAAGAAAGTCGTGAATTCGTATTGAATTCTGCTCATAAAACAAATTCTGTTTGTAAAATCTACGGTGGGATCATTGTAGGGTGTTTAATTTGCTACAGCACTCCACCATTTATGTGAGTGATTTATCACTGCAAATATTTGAATGTAACAAAGTATATATTTAATTTTCAATATGCATGGTTGGTTTTCAGTACTTTCTTTTTTCAATATCTTAATCGAGAAGCAACGAATCATACCTATGACTTTTCACAACGAATTTTATTAGTACAATATCCATTTGAAATAACTAACGTTTCAGTTTACTTTTTACTCATCATGATAGAGGGAAATTTGGTTTTAATAAGTGCTCTGTTTTGGTTCAGTAGTGATAGTTTGTTTGCTCAACTGATTACACATATTTGTATACAATTTGAGGTAAGATTTAAATAATATACGAAAAATTTTATAAATGCTCATAATAAAATATAATCTGTTATTAGATATTAAAATCGGATATTGAAGCATCTTTTAATAGTGAAAATAAAAAGGAATATTTAAGCTTAATTTCAATGATAAAAAGGCATCGAGAACTTTTGAGGTATAAAGATGAATCAGTAATGCATAGATATTATTACATATTTGCTAATATTTTTCTAACCAAAACAAACTCATGAGAATACTATCATATATATCTTAATTTTTTTTAAATAATAAAATATTATAGGTGTTTAATTGCACATGAAATTTTCTTTGAAATAATATATGCATATGTTTACTAGGCTTTGTAAGGTGATTGAAGAAATTTTTAGTCCCATAATATTTTCAACAATGTTAATATCTGCATTAAATATGTGTATTAGTGTTATTGGATTTACTGAGGTAATTGATTCAATGTTTTCACACGAATAGAATAAATATGTAATTAAAATTGTTTACATTTTTGTTTTAGACTTTATCAAGAGGATACTACCATGAAAGCGGAATTTATTTTTTTCTCTTTCTGTGTACATTTTTTCAGATTCTATTCAATTGCACGTTTGCAGAAACACTTACAGAAGAGGTATCAAAAGTTCTATGATAATGAGATTGATCTCTTCTTTATCAGTTTTATTATCACATGTATTACGTGTATTTATTTTCGGTTATGTTTTTATTATTCTAAAAAGTGATAAGATGCGATATTTTCACACGTTACATACACGTTACAATCAATGTACTGTCAAATTTTATGATCAAAGATAAAGTAGAGATCAATTGTTTTTATCTCTAGCATTTATTTTATTCCTAATTACATTTGAATCGTCCCGGTAGACAAGGTCCTTGGCTAATACGGCGTATAATTTGAAATGGACTATGAAAGATTACAAATTAAGATTTTATATCCAGCAGATCATTATGAGGGCACAGAAACCTTGCTATTGTACAGCATATGGTTTTTTTCCAATTGGCCATCAGCGACTTACATCGGTGAATTAAAAAAATCTAAAATATTGAAATATATTAATTCTATATCGTATATTAAAATAATGTTGAAATTAACTAAGAAAATATTCAACAGATTATAAACACATCCTTTTCGTATTACATGATGCTGAGAACAACGAATAGTTGAAGGACCTTATTTTTTTGTATACGATTTTATAGTAGTAAAATACTATTTTATGTTAAATAATTAATACGTACATTCGTATGAAAAATTGTATAAGCATAGATGAAGTATTGTTGCAGGAATTTTTATACGTGATTATCGAACACAATTGATGTAATACCATTTTTCGATCTAAAACTCTTTTATTGAAGTATCTGCCAAATTTTCTCATATATTTCTTTTCATATTAGATTATCAGAGTCACCAACATAGTACTACACAAAAAATGTCCACCAACTAACAAGTGCGGCCGGGCAGCATTGCTATAGAAGAGAAACAAGAACCCGAATTGATATCAATGCTTGAGGCGCAGGCGCTCTAAGAAACCGCAGAATGATGTAAAAAATTAGAGACGCTCGCACATATCTAACAGCTAATGAGAGGGTACGAGTGCACGTTTCATAAAATATGCAGCGTCGACGCATCGCACGGGGGGTTAAGAAGAAACTCGCAGACCAGTAGTGGCACAAAGAGTACGGCATCCAGATCAGCAGTGGGTATACATATATAACTTTTGCGCTGGTAGTCGAAAATACTATTTACTAAATGTTAAAGTTGTTTATTTGAACCAGCACCTTCAAAATGAAGGACAACATAGAATATTTCTTTGATGTAAACTTAAAATTGTTGTCATATGTTGGATTTAAATGCAGTTTTTATAATAAAATTAAAAAATTCAACTTTGTACACAAAATTCCAACCTTTTTGACAAATCTTCAAGGTTTAATTGTAGCAGCACTAGAAATGTATTTTATAAACTCTGTATTCAAAACTAATACTTTATTAGTAATACAAATCTGTGGTCAGTTAATTACTAATCTTCAGTGTATAAGCAAGGTACTTTAACGATAAGTTACAATAGTCGTAATTGATTAATTCTTTAATTTAATTAAATATGCATATAGGGGTTTTTGATGGCAAATGGGATAAATAAGGTTCAAAGAATACTTAAAAATTTAGGAATAACTTGGAAAAAATATCGTCCAGGAGAAAATAATCGAAGCATTATTCTAAATACTGCTTACACAACGTATTTCTTTTGCAAACTTTACTTTGGCGTTGTTATAGGACTGCTTCTTTGCTTTGATATACCCCCATTAGTGTAAGTAAAATCCAATAAACCGGCAGTTACATTTTGCTTCCTCCTAGAGGAAGCTTTGTAATTGTAATTTTTGAAGGTTTTGTAAAAATATGTTAGAAATGTGTTTTGAAGTGTCTGGAAGCAAATTACATTGTTTTTTTTAGAAAACGTTCGTGCAGATGTATGTATGTGTGTGTATGTATAGTATACTATATTTTTCCTCATTGTTTGTATATTTAAACGCATATGATGTATTTGTGTACGTTATCGAATACTATTTTATTCACACTATGGTGGAATCAAATTTGATTGCTTTGAAATTCAAGTGTGATAGAAAATTTCGAATATGCTTGATATTAGAACAATAACAAAAAACCGATTAGCGTAATGCTAACAATAAGTGCCAATGATTTAGTAGCATTTTTTTATGTATTATACATTCCTGTATCCAGAAATTTGCTTATACAATACGTACATCGAGAAGAGAGGAACTATTCTTATGATTATTCTCAAAGAATTTTACTCGTCATGTATCCTTTTGAGATAACCAGCGCATCAACTTATTTTTTACTGTTCTTTCAAGAAGGATATTTACTTGTTGTATCATGTTTCTACTGGGCCAGCAGCGATAGTTTATTTGCTCAGTTGACTACTCATGTGTGCTTGCAATTTAAGGTCGTTTATTATTACAAAAAGTTTCTCAAGACAAATTATTTAATAGTAATTTTCATAAAAAATTGTCAAACTCGTAATGTGGTTTTTAGATTTTGAAATATGATATAGAAGAAGCGTTTAACAAAAGTAAAATGGATGAACGTTCATGTTTGAGCATTTTGATACGAAGACATCTAACAATTTTAAGGTATCGTCCGATTGCACTAATATACAATTGTTGATGATATTTAATAAGCTATGTATCGTAGGTTCTGTGAACTGATAGAGGATATTTTTAGTCCAATCATCTTTTTTACCGTATTTTTTTCATCCCTCAACATGTGTGTTAATGTGATCGGTGTTAGAGAGGTATTTCGTAGACATATTTTTGTAGCAGATGACTGTGATCAAGACTAATAATTTTATTTTTTTCAAGACGCTTTCTAAAGGACACTACCAAGAGACTAGCGTTTACTTATTTCTTTCTGTGGGAATATTTTTACAGATATTATTGTATTGTGCATTCGCTGAGAAATTAACAGAAGAAGTATGTACATAAAAAAGCTTATTCATGCCCTTATTAAAAAACCACGGTGTGTAACAGGGGAGAAGTGGCTTTTTCTACCAATGATAATGTTTGAGCACAAGTAATCAATTGAAGGCGCGGAAGGCCCCCTTGTTGCACAATGTTCTATTTGAAACCCTGATTCGGAATAAAGCAAAATACATTTATGAAAATTTGTTTTATCAATCATAGTCAAGGTCTCTGGCTGACGCAGTATATAATTTTCAATGGACGACAAGGGATTACAGAATTCGATGTTACATTCAACTAATCATCATGAGAGCTCAGAAACCTTTCTACTGCACAGCCTACGGATTCTTTCCCATCGGTCATAAAAAACTGACATCGGTAAGTAAAGATCCAAAAAAATTTAACTTTAAAATTAAATGGCGATTTTTTTCAGATGCTGAATACATCCTTCTCATATTATATGATGTTGCAAACTATGAGTTAATCCATTGTATCGTACTGTATTTTATATACTCAATTGCTTTCAGAATTACACTTTTGTGTGTACAAGATTTTATAAATATAGATGTATAATAATAACAGTTGCAATTTGTGATATTACGACCATGCATATGCAAGTATTAATGGAAATAAAATATGATGCAGATAAGCTATTGGTCATCTATCATTCATTGGCATTATTCGAAAAAAATATAAATTGATGTAAGTTTAAAAATTGTTTCATTAAAAATAGTTCTATGTATTTTATGTATTATGTTATTGTTAATCTTGATACCTTCTCAATTTCTAGCTGTACATTGAGAAAAAGTCTGAATATCACATTTGGCAGATCACGTAAAGGATAAGACAATTGTTCATCACTATTAATTTGGTAAATGTCTTTATTTTAAACATCATAGAGAGATATTCTAACACAATTAACACGATTATAATACATTTAAAACTTCGTAATCATATTTCAGCTACTTTCTTCCTCCTCGGCGACAATAATCGACTCACGTCTATGCTGCAATCCACATCACCATACACCAAGTATGTCCATCAACTAGCAAGTGTGACCAGGCAACATTGTGAAGAAGGGATAATTGTTTAACAAAAGCACGAGTACGTGAGAAAGAAATGGCAGAAGGATCTAAATAATTCGAGAACTTTTGTACACATTTTTTTAAACATCATACAAAGTTCTCAAAAAAGAAGGATTACATTGAATATTTTTACGGTATGAATTTAAAATTTATATCTTTTATTGATAGTTATAAATAAAAAAGCCTTCACCAGAAATTTGAGAAATTAAAATTTGTACAAAAATCGAAAATTTTGACGAATGTGCAGGGCTTGATTTTTGCTAAAGTATCAACAGCTATTGTAAACATTAACAAGACTAAATTATGTTATTGCTCTAAAATAACTTTCTTTTAGAAGTAGCTCAGTAATTTTATTTTGGATTATATTTAATACGTTCAATTTATACAGGGATTTTATGGTAGATTTTAAGGTACAAAAAATAATTGAAAATTTAGGATATACTTGGGAGAATTGTGAACCAAGTAAATGTAATCGAATGAACCAGGGTGACCAGATCTGGCGATTTTTCGTCAAATGCTGTGTCGGTGACTTGCTTTTTTTGTGCGATTATTTAATAAAATATTCAGATATAAAAAATTAATATTAAATTTAGATATATACTTATAGGTATAGTTTAAAAAATAAATTAATATTTTTAAATAATTTTATAAACAATATTTGGGAAAAAAATCGCCATCTGGCCACCCTGGAATGAACATTTTAAATACAGTTTATAAAACTTTTATCGTACTTGTATCATAAATTTTAGTTTAGTAAAATAATAGGTCTCAATGTTCGTTATGATATGTCACCGTTAGTGTAAGTTATTGTGTAAATAAAAATCTGCAGCATTTATGAAAACAATTGTATAAAAATATAAGTAGAATACTTTTTATGCGTATTATTGTATAATATTTTTATGCACAAAATAACAAATTTGTTGATACCAGTAAATCAATAAATTATACTTTTGAAAAATTGGCATACTTAGAAATTTGCTAATACAATATCTGCACAGAGAAAAACGAAATCATACAGCTAAAATTATTCTAAGAAAATTATGCTCATCAAATATTGGTTTGAAATATAACGGACTTGCTATTATTTTTCCAAAAAAGGCATTTACTCTTCGTATCTGCTACATTTTGTCAGTTCTGGAGCGTAAAATGAAACACGATAACAATATTAAAACTATATTGTGAATAATTGAAATTATTGCGATACTTTTTAGTTTTTGGAATGATATGTCGGAATCGTTTAACTATAAATGAACACACTCAGAACATGGAATAATCGATGTTCTGCTGGATTTGTGAACTGACGGAAAATATCTTAAGTCCAATCATTTTTTCTATATTTTTTCGTTGCATAATGAGTGTTATCCACGTTAAAGAGGTATTCTAGTCAAAGAAACTTGAATGTCGAAACTGTGTATTTTGAAATTACATTTTTTAAGATTATTTCGAGAGTATTATCAGGAGACTGGCGTTTGTCTATTTTTTTTATAGATATATATTTTAAAATACTATATTTCGCATCCGCTGAAATTATGACAGAAGAGGTATAAACATGAGATAAGACTGATCAATGATAAATACTAATCTCTACTTTACCGCCGTTGATGGAACTTTTATTGTAGTACCTATGTATTTTTATTATTAATTAATTATTGTCGTCATGTGTGGACAATTTAGTTGGAAATCATAATTC
>UCQR01071151.1:3572-20230 GCA_900474235.1 Cecidostiba semifascia
AAAGAAATTTACTGCGTGCTGATCTAGAGCAGAAACGTGAGTTCTTAACCGTTTTAAATCATCCGATTGAAAGCGTCCTATTTTCAATTACTTTGATAAGAAATTGTTTACATCTTTTTTTCAGAAAACGACTTTAGAAAAATGTTGTTGAACATGGAACAAGAGAATATGAATCTGAAAGTTGAAAACGCAACTTTAAAGGCCTCTGGGGGACAGCAAAAGAAAAAGGTATCTGCATTGGAAGGTCATTTGTGTAAAACAGAAGCTCAAATCGACAGTTTATTACGTAAACTCAACACAGCAAATGATACTATTAGAACTCTTCAACAAGAGGTACTTAAATAAGAATTAATTTATGATTTAGATATATTAAAGTTACTTGTATATATAGTAAATACTTACTGAAACAAATTTTTAGTTGAGAGATCGAGACTTGGCGTTGAATCAGCGAATGATCGATAAACAGAGAGTGAAGCAAAAGTACACATCCAAAATGCAACACGAGACGGATAAGATGAATCGAGAACTCGAGATGAAACTGAAAGCTCAGCGCGAGCATCTTCAGAATCAAATGAAAGATAAAGAGGACAAACTTCGTCTCGTAAAACAGATTCTCGTAGACGACAACGGCACCATTCCTGTGCTAAAAGACTCGGACGAAGACGCAGGCCAGCAGCAACAAATGGTCACAAAGACACCAGGCCGACCGGATATGCGTTCGCGCAGAGATCGCGCAGGAGTCTCAAATCCTCGCTACAGGCGTTCTCAAAGTGCTGACCGATGGGTTGACCATAGACCCGAAGCTCTTGCGCCTCTTGGAACAGTTTTACAACCGCTCATGAGGCGACGAAGGAGCATCACGAAGCTCACGAGCCCTAAAGAGATCACCGATGGAGCCTCAAGATATTGCCTTACAGCGCAGAATCAAGACTCAGAGGGTGAACTTGAAACAAAGCTTTACAAGGTAAATTTAAAATACTTTCGTAAATTTATTTGATTTGATTCTTTTCTGCTTATTCATTTATAATGAATAACGAAATCAAGGATATATTTTCGTTAATTTGTAACTGTAACAAAATGCTTTTTTCTATTGACAAAGGCTGACATACTGCCGACCAGTGGTGGTGGAGCCCAGGTCGTGTTCAACGACGTTGAGTGTCTGAAGCAGATATCGCCAACCGGTCAGCGGAAGCGAAGCTGTCCGCCGCCCGACAAACCCGACAGTAACCATGTCAGCGCGAATTACATAAATCACTGCGCGAATCAGGAGATGACGATAACAACATCTAAAAGACCTAGAAAGTGATCGGTAAATCATTGTAGTATATTCCAAAATGACACGTATTTTGAATATTTATCGATTGAAGTTGCACTCGAAGAGGGTGAATTATTTGTATGTGCTTTTTTTCAAACAAGTAATTTCCGAGGGACGAAAATTACTCAATTAGGACTGTAGTAGTATTTTAATTTATACGTACGTATATAGTTTAATGAGGAAAAAAAAAGATTAATTAACGACAATATTTGAATTTAATTTTTATCCTCAGGACATATTTTAAATTTGTAATAAAGTATGTATTTACACACGTATTTTATGATCTGAGAAGTGTTGAAATATAGTTTTTATACATAATTGAAGTACTTAATTGTTATATATCTTATGAATAAAAATAATGGTAAGGTACAATAAAATAATGACTAAAGGATTAATCCTTGCAATAAACTTTATTCTAAATCGCATGTGAGCTTATGATTTTTATATATAAAATAATCATTACTTATTCGTAGAATGTTATATGAAAAAACTCACAAAAAATATTCTATTTTTAAATTCGTGCGACGTGTAAATTTTAAGTTGCAAAATTTACAGTTTTTGTAATCGTTAAGCTTATAACAAATAATTTTAAAGCTATGTCATTAGTTCTTAGTTTTTATGAAGTGTAGCAACATGTGAGTCGTTTTTAATAGATCATATAAAAATATCACAATAGCGACATATTGATGTTCAGGTACATCATTGTTTTGAACAGAATTTTAGTCATCGTTTGCTTAAATACTTTGCATATTTTTACAAAATCTATAAAATAGTCTGACATCATTCTTAAATGCAATTTTTAACTGTGTATATTTTTCAGTTAATAGTATTTGTCAAGGCATAATATGTCATTCGACTGGCAGAGTTTGAATACTATCAAAAACGTCAGTCTTACATTTTGAAAAAAAAAAAATTAATACGGTTATCAAGAGGACGTGAAAAATAGCAATAGTGCAATCTAGAATATCTGTATATATTGCTGTTTTAGTTAATCGTTAAGGAAGTTAGATTGATTCTAGACTATTTGTTTACACAGAACATCAGCAATATAAACAGTGGTAAATTTCTTAGAACGACTTATTATACATAAATTTACAAATGAGTAATTTTTAATGTTTCAGATCCTCTTTAAAAGATTGCAGTATTCGGCAGTTTAGTTCAGTTCTGGCAAGTGAATAGTTTACAATTTTTTTACAGTTTTTGAAAATGCCAACGCCTCTCAATATTTCATTTAGCAGCCGTATTGAAAAAAAAATAAATAAATCTGAGCATTCGACTTGTTGAGATAGATACTTATGAAAACTCTAAAAAGTCTATGTTGTAATTAACTGATGTAACTGTTATCTACAAAGTTATCAATATAATTTAGGATTGAATCACAACCTCGCGTTAATTCAGTTAAACAGCAGTTCTCGCAATTATTGTTTCACAGTTAAAAGAGCAACATTCAAAATCCCTCAATCAACAGCAGAAGTGCGGCTTCTCATTGATGCCGTGTGCGATACTCTGGTTAACCAGGATTTCTTCGCTCAGCGGCACATCCGAATGACTGAAGGCTGAGCTGTTGGAATCGTAGACTTTCAAACTCGTTACCAGATCCTTATCACCACTTGAAAGCTTCAACAAGCCAAACGCCGCTGCAAGGAAAGCCTGGTCGACCCCTTCGTCGGTCAGGGCTGAGATCTCGTGATAAGTGGCACCTATAGATTCGGCGTACTTTCGACACTCCTCCGAGTCGACCTTGCGTTTCTCGCTCAAGTCGACCTTGTTGCCGACGAGAATCAAAACCATGGCCTCCTCGACGTTGCGTTTGAGCTCTGTCACCCATGACTTGATCGCCGTGAAGCTGTTGTACTGCGTTATGTCAAAGACCAGGAATGCCGCATTGGCGTTTCTGTAGTACATCGGTGCCATCGATCGGAATCGCTCCTGACCGGCTGTGTCCCATACCTAAGAAGGAAATTGATCTGTTATCGACGTAAGTGTAGATTGATTCTTTATCACTTTTAAGAATAAGATTTGATGAAATTGATTCTGTCTAATGACGTCAATTCGCACGTCAATATTTTGATCGTGATAAAGAAAATATGTCTCAAGTTATTTTTAACATGTTTTGTGCAGATAAGAATCAATAATGATTTCGTCATGAGGTAATGGCTTAATCATCTTTTAAGTACTGCAATCCATTAGTTGCATTGATGAATTTCTAATTGTTAATTATCGAAATTGCTTTACTAAGCAAAAGTAAATTGTCTTACTTGAAATTTGATTCTGGCATCTTCCAAATTTATTTTACAAGTAAAAAATGATGCACCGATCGTTGGATTGTTTTGATGATTGAAGGAATTATTTATGTATCTATTGATCAGACTAGTCTTTCCAACACCTGTAAAAAGAAAATCAACCAGTATTATGTAGATACATTATGTAATTTGCAATTTCAAAGATTTATGTTAATTTATCAAGCCAAGTATAATTTTCATTACATAAATGACCTCGTAAATGACCTGCTTACTTCTGGCTAGCGAATGTGCACTCAATAATCAAGTCTCATAAAAAAACAAAGGTTGATTAATTAATCAGTCAAGATTACTTTTATATAAATAGTCTTAGTTTGTGCATACTCTCTACTTCAAGATAACAGCTCACAAAAGTTAGTAAATTATCATTTGAATTTAATAACAACACATATTCTTCCTTACATAAAAGCAGTTCTAGATGTTACAAAGCCCAGGCAATGTTTATCATCAAATGATACAAGACTCGTTGTTCCTTTTGCAGTCCCAAGCAGTGATTACTCATGAATAGTTTAATAGTAAAAAGGGATTCCCCGGTATTCCAAAGATTACATTCGTTTTATATAATAATCGAGTCAGCATACGAAAGATAAAGCACATGCATACATATTATTTTGTAGCTTTTTGCATTGAAAACAACAATGTCAACGAAATTAGACTGCAAATCAGTAATCTCAGACTCAAATCGGTCTCTCAACCTTTATTACGTAATTATTCAAACCAAAACGATTTCCATTTCAACCCTAACGAAATAACCCATATACATACATATAAGCATCAAGGACCACATGTATTTCTGCAATAAAAGTATGATCTCATCTTAGCCATATCACAAAGCAGCTCGACTTGCGGAAACTCGTGACTAATAAGTATTATAACGACGATGAAACCAGTGTGAAACAACAAACGAATTGCAGGTACATTCAAAAGCATGCAGAAACGTAATAGAGCAATGTCTTACCTTGAGAACCGAGAAGAACGACTTTTCCTTCGATGGTTCTCATCGTCGTCAGTATCAAACCACATCGAGCGAGAGAGTAAACAGCGACTGACTGCGACTGTCGCCTCTTGCTTTCTTCTTAGAGTATAGATAGACGATTATTGTTATGTGTTTATTCCTTTTCGAGTTTCGTTTCGATTTTCGGGTCTCTATACTCAGTCTATACTGCTGCGCGCTATTAGGAGCTCCAACAATGAGCAACGACTTTGTACTGCGTGATGTGTTGACTGTTGTGTTTGTGATTTTTTTTCTTTCGATGATCGCGCGCCGCTAGGTTGATAAGGCAGATTTTGCAGCATCGATCAGTGCGATTTTTCGCAAATATTATCATATGTGAATTGTGACGATTCGCGAGAGATGGCACTATACAGCGATTTTTAGTGGCGGATGATTTTGAAACAACTATAGTATTTTATTGAAGTTACGAAGAGTCACAGAGTTGGACTCCGAATTTGTAAATCAGATCGTGATAGTAGACTTGACCGGGACGTAAAATAGAACATGGAAACTTTGCCTGTAATAATAACAGTTTATATATTTGCATTAATTTTTGAAAAGTAAATGAAATCTAAATGAATTTTCTACAAATTATTTTTCCAATAATAATTTGTGATCTTATATATGATATTCATTCGAATGAATATATACATAATGAAACGAAAGTTAAAATTTTCATGATATTACTTACGACGTTCACAGCGTTAGGATAATTCTGCGGCTGTAGCCCAAACGCACAGAATCTCTTGTACTTAGCTCCGGCTTTTCCTGGCAGAAATTCCAGCTTTTCCTTCTCCGAAACGCGACTTTCGGCATTACTACTTTCAGTTTCACAGTCGCAAGGATCAGCGCAATCGACGACTTGATCACCATTAGAAAATACAGTGGGCGGAGTGTAAGGAGGCAATCTACTGGCTGTGTAAAATTGTACACCTGGTTGATCGGAATAGATCTCTAGAAACCTAAATTATACAAATTTAAATAGTTTAACCAAATACTCCAATATTTTACTGGAAAATTTTATTGAAAATGTTTCAATAATTGCCTTCCGGTTTTCGGATGCAGGGCTCTGGCAACGAAAGAAACTTCCGGTTGAGAATTTCGAAGAACGCAAAAATTGTGATCGAAGCCTTTGCCCAACGTAGCCTAACAGAGGGAATAAATATTATTCACTATTCTGAATAAGAACTATTATGTGTGTCGTGTAGAATAATATGCGAAATATTGAATTCACCTTGTCTATACATTCCCCTATCGTTTTTGGTATCCTCAGATCCATATTCGTACCGCCAACACCTCGTATTACACCTGTTGGAACCGGATCTTCTAATTCGGAGACAGTCCAGCGATCACAGTTTAACGTAATTTTATGGGATCTCAATTCCTCTACACTGGCGTCCTATAAATGTTGAACGCAATTTTATTTTTATCGCTGATGAATATAACATGTTTTCTAAAATAATCCAATACTTTTGAGATCTGCCGATTTTCGACGTATCTACTACATGCTTTAAAAAAAAATCAGATAAATGTCTTTAAACTTAATGTGACATACGTGTCCAGCAAGATTGAATAGTGAACCATGCGACAGATTGACGACCGTCGGTTTCGACGTGCTCGCGCGCATACCGATCCTCAACCGATTGTCGTCCGTCAGCTTGAACTTGACCGTGACCAAAACCGCGCCAGGATAACCCTCGTCTCCATCGGCGCTCAGATAACTCATAATCACAGAACAACCATCCTCCAGGTGTGATTCCCAGATTCGACGACCAAAACCATTCGTCTGAGAAACAAAAAATTAGATACCGATATTCATTCCTTACTTCATATTCAAGTTAATCTTTCAACTCGATTGATAATCAAATACTAGGCGTTTTTACTATAAAATCGATGCATATCGTACGTCAAGCCGAGAACAGTATAAGAGTATTTCATAACAATAAGTATAATTTCATCGCATATATATGAAAGAATAAAGACTAAACTTCCTTGAACTTATAAATTTCTTATCTCGATTCGTCAACTCTATAAAATAAAATTCATGGAACACTATATGAGTTTCATTCTTGTGGTTACTTAACAATCATTCGGGTTTCTTGCGCCATCATAGTTTTTTTTCCTAACTGTAAGATGATTCTGCTGTTTATATAACTTATATAACACGCATCGCAAAGCCTATAGGATTCTTAACAAGATCGAGACAAGGAAAATGATTTGGCAATTAATTAGTTCTTGCTTCGTTGAGCTACTATAGACAAAAAAGTTTCGTTTTTTTTGCAACGAATAGGCTGCTATAAGAACTATAATACTGATGAGTTAAAATGCAGATCGACGCATATGTCGGTGTACGAAATTTTTTTTTTTTGAAACATCGATTCGAGAGAAAGAAAGAACGAAAAAAATCTCATACTCCGCCGTGCAAATGATACTTGTCCATCTCATTTTTTGTTAAGAAATAATCGGTGTCCTTTATCTTGAAAGTCCCGTCCATAATTCTATTTGCGCATCGACCGAGGATACATCCGACGAACGAATTGAGACTTGGATCCAAGTAACCTGAACGAAAATGAAATGCTCATCAGAGAATAATATAATGAAATCTGATGATTTTTCTGAAATTATAAATAACTCACTCTCGAGATCGTCAAAGCCAAGAACGACGTCGGCGGTATCTCCGTACTTATCGGGACACTTGATCGAGACGATGGTCGCTCCCCAGGTTATTACCTTGACCTCCATGCAATTAGCGTTGCACATTGTGTAGGACTTGATCTTGATCGACTCATTATCTTTTTCCGTGTTATGGTCACCTTCACCGCAAGACGACAGGGCGGATTCGACATTTTCCAACTCATAATTGGGATTGTCTTCAAGATCATATATTGAAAATTGAACAATGATTTATATATGGACACTAATGGTCTCGATAAGATTTTTACCTGCGCAAACTTCGCCGAATATGCCTTCGACTATGGTTACGCTGTTACACTTGCAATTTCGACTGGTCATCATGTCGCTTTTATTCCCGTATTTTTATATTATCCAATATAAGTATATTTGGTTAAACGGGTTTATTTTTATAATTGTAGCAGCTACAAACTTGACAGGCGATAGTAGTATGTTTTCATAAAATTATACTATAAAGACAAAATCATTAATCAAGATATAATTATAATCTGACGTATATAGGAAAGTAATTAATTATTAAACGACAGTTTTATGCGTTATTTGAAATCGTTTATTAATAACCGGTAGCCTACAAGTCGCGATGTAATATTACAATTAATTGTTATATATACTATTTATAATTTTTTGTTTTTATAATTATTATTTTATTTATACTTTAATGTACAATACTTGGAAAAATACATGAATTTTCAGTGCAGGTCAGACAGCGAAGTACACTTTCCGCTTTTCTTTTTCATATATTTTGTTTTTTTTCTAATCGCGTGTACTATGATTAAATGTCGATAAAACCTCTCTGCGCTGTCCATATAGCTAAAAAAAACCAAAGACTTGGAGTTATCATCATTACAAACATGCATTTCTCTCTTGAGTCTATTTTAGTCGATTATTAAAAGTTCTGTTTAATCTCTGACATACTTTAGTTTGACTTTTTTCACGTACTATTGATATAAGTTCAAAACTTTATCGGAAATCCTAATATGAGTGTGAGTTAATGTTCGCACAAAGACAAGACAACTTATTACAGTCGCAAATGTGTTTCGCTTTCATTGATTGCCTCTCATGAAATATTTTTTTTTTTCGTTATAAAAAATTTCCGTTTGATGTATAGCAACTGTTGTATTTCAAATCATAGAAAATATTATATAATCATATTATATTTTACACGTTCACATATTCGTTACAAATTCAATAATCGTGCGTTTCCACGGACTTGAAGTAAGACACTGCCATATTCCTGCATTGTATTCTACGTTTTCACTTAACTCATCATCTTCACTTTTATTAAATCTCTCAAATGTTTCATTAATAAGGCGAACATACCAAAGCAGTCACTTTTTCGCTCAGAGTACACGTATATATGCAGAGAATACATTGCATTATTTTCTTTTTTCAGCAGCTTATACAATATAAATAAATACGACATCCTAAAGCCCTAATGAGTCGTTAAAATTTATTTCTTCTCGTCGCTTCATTTTATTATCTCCGTTTAACTTTTTTTTTATTTTCCTCTCCATTATATACTTGTTTGCTTACACATTTATTCGTCTCTCTTTCTCTCTCTAAAAGGATCATGCTTGGTACGAAAGGTCCATTCATGTTTATGTGCTCAAGGATCCTACGGTTTTACTCGCTATAATATTTATAGAACTTTTTCTTTCACCATTTATATCATATACATAATATACTGAGCGTATTTTGTTTTTCTTTTTTTTATGACTGAGATTCTAAATGTGTTGGGTACCACCGCGTGAAAAAATTTTAGTTTCATTGAAACTATCGTATGATCGTTGATTGAAAATTGTAGAAAAAAGTGGAAATTACGAAATTCATGGCTAAACTTTCATATTTGTCTTCACATTTTCGTAGTTTCAACTTTACTTTCTGTAGTAACAATATTACATAAAAAAATGTTTTGTCGTTCGTAATTAATATATTCTGTAACTATTAATATCATACAATTGAAACGCCTGTCGGTGCTCTCTCGGCGTCAAATCGAGAAACGTTAAATATGCATATTTTTGTTAATATTCAGGAAATGCTTTTGTCGATATATTTCAAGTGAAATCCATAAAACAATCAGTTGAATCTTATTGGCATATAAGATATAAAGATAAAGGGAGTTCAGGAGTTCATATTCAGTTTCGCAATCCGTTAAACGATTACAAAATTAAATTCATCGCTATTACTTGGCAAATTTGAAAAATCGCATTTATCTAAATGGAAAACAAACAACCGAAGCTTCCTTACGCACATAGCAGGGTTTATCTCGATTTAAAAAATTTTTTACAATTGAATATTGCCGATAAGTTTGCCAAGATTGACATTTTCACCTCTACTCAATAAAACACAGTTGCGTATCGCATTTACAAAAAGAGAACTTATATAATCGTAGTTCAATTATCGTGTATTTTCATCGCACTGCAGCACTAGCGCAATAATTAATCATCTTGGTCGTGTTGTATTGTAAGAGTTTTACAAATCGTGATTAGCATATCTGAGACTGACATTATTCATCTTTACTATTTTTATTTACTCTTTTTCTTCTCGCTCTGACTATATACGCACAATTGTATAATTCACAATTTACTTCGTTATATATAATGCCAACGTATAAATAATCACCGCATATTAATTTTTATTTATCTCTTATTCAGAAGTATACGCTAAAGTAAACAGTATATTTTCAAATTATATATAACCATATATACTTTATTTTGTAATACAAACTCTCACGAAAGTAGTCGAGTGCATTCGGACATATCATTTGTGTAAACCATTGCTATTAATTTTTGTTACAGTTATTGTAAATACTTTATACTAAAACCCGAGTTATCATGTATGTCAATGGTTTAAAAATTAGCTGAGCATATTGCAAATGCAAGTTTTATAACATATATATAATTATACATAATTAATATCAAACATTAAAAGAAATGCATGATGTACGAATTGAAAGACTCTTCGAACTGAATTCATAACTTGTCTATTAATTGAACGTAAGTTTATTGCAATGACATAAAAAAAATTAATATAACTTAGACTAGCACTGTTGGCGACTGCACACTATATTACAAAAAATCAATCAATTAATTATAGCTGCCGAGTATTCACACGGAAAATTATAATATGTATATTATTATTATCAACAATTCGTTATACAATTGCTAATATATTCATGTATCTATTTTTATTATGTATATCCTAAAATTAAAACGAAAATTATTATTCACGAATCGTCTTGGAAGCATTGTTTTAAAAACCTCTCTTTTCTCTGCCTCTGTTTCTTCATTATTTCGCTTATTCTCTCGCGTCACTCAATATTTAAGTACGTGTTTATTAGCACCGCAGTTCCTCTTCCCTTCCTCCAGGGACCATCAGGAGAAGCAAGCCTTTTGTAAAATCTCCCTTACTTTATGCTTTGGAAACCAGTTCGAATGAGTCAGTCGTTGAGACCATTAGTCTCAGACCCGCTTCTCCATCCTGCTCGAACGTTTACAAAATTATTCGCAGTACACACAATTCTTATGCTATTCGGGGAAAAAGCTATCGAACAAGTAAAATACGTCTTTGGCATCGATTGTATTCACATTTGTTAAAAAGAAAATAATGTTCCTTGAAATAAAATTGAAGTCTTTCAAGAAAGTCTTTCGAATATAAACAAAGTTTTATCATATAACGATTTAGAATTTCATGACAATATTTTTATTGAGGATAGCTTTTTTCGCGATCGCTGGATTATTAGAGAGTAAATTACGATTCATCGACCTAATTTCGACTTAAATCATAACAAATTAGCTTCTTCAACCATACACTTAATTCGCGTTTTCTTCGTACGATTTTTATCACGTCTATAATAATTACCTACGCGAAAATGAAGTGTATATGTATACGCTTATCTTAATAATGCGATCGATATACATAAGTTTAAATGACGAAAAATTGCATGTATGCCAATATATATATTCTACATTTTTCAGAAGTTTCAAGCATTTGTTTAATAATAAGTTAAATAATTGTTAATACTTATAGACGATTAAAAATTATTTTTCAATATAATTGTTTTAATTTTTATTGCAATAATATTCATCATGGTTTGTATTCTAATCTTAATAATTTTCTATTTTATCTTTTTTTATTGCACTAATTAATGAAAATATAAAAACTAATATAATAAAGTTTATTTCTAATTTTAATTTTTTAATCGTATCCTATCATAATTGTCTTATTGTTTTTCCCCACTGAGTATGTTAATAGCTTAGAAATCTTCAATATCAGTGAAATCATTGAATATCATTCACAAGTAAAAATTTTATAAAGAATACTACTTGAAACTTCTGAAAAGACTGACTGGCTTCCAGAGAATTGAATATTCATAACTTTCATACTATAATACACGCGATTTCGCGACGTAGCCTACAATACTGATGATCGCAGAAATCCAGATTCGAATCTGCAAATACATTTCTTTACCAATAAGATATAAGAATTTAAGTGAAATAAAATTCAAGAATATGATAAAAAGGTATGCTTTAAAAAGTTGATGAAACCGTTTAATTTAATCAAGACCAAACGATTGCACGAACAATCGGCAAAACATGTTTAACTATATATGATAGTAACATAAAAAAAAAGACTAAGCGCCACGATAAAAGATATAAATAGTCAGTAAAAAAAATTTTTTGATTCGTAAAATAATAAAAACAAGTACGCATCGTTGTGCGACTACATTTTGATTGTTCTCTATATATTGCGTAAAAAATCCTCCTTACTATGATCAAACTAATGCACGAAGCAAGTCAAGTATCAAGTATACCTAAAAATTCCGTAAATACGTGTATACTATATAATATATATGGCAAATCGGAGGAATGTGAGGACTCGACGATATTTCTACGTTTCGATCTTCGCCTTATAACGTGTGTATTTACAAATATCGATTTCTAAATGCATCACTAAAGTGATAACTGCAAAATTGCTCTCAGTATTTAGCTACTGATAAAACCATAAGCATACACACAATCCATACTTCGTATATTAACTTTCCTTCCGGATTGTACTAAATACTGATTGAGAAAGAACTCGCCGTCTTGATGAAAAAAATTATCGGCAAAATACGATTCGCGCAAAAGAAAAGTGTCACCGCGGGACCTACAAAACAATGTACAAAGTCTCTCTCTATCATAGGGTTCCGAAGAAAATTTCGCGAATCCGACACTTTTCCACCAAGCAAAAGGACTCTTGCATTTAAATATTTTAAACTCCGCATGCAGCGTCTTCAATGTACAATTCGATCGTTCGCTGTACAATGCGCATTTTATATATTTTACAATAAAAAAAAGAGAAAGAAAATTCCGAATGCTCCAAATTCGAAGCAATAAAAATTTCTCGACAAGACTCGAGAGCAGTTCTTTTCGCGGGGGGGAATGTCGTTTGTTTCTCTCGAACATGCAAGAATTCATTTCTATACAAATGCAAAATAGTGGCGGGAGTGCAAACGACGCCGCAAGTCAATTCACTCGATTTGGAATGTAACGTATTTAAGGAGTAGTCCAGAGGACCCTGACCCTGTGACAAATTAAAATCCCTAAACCTCACAGTCGTCGCTTAGATTGCCAATTGAATTCGCTTCGATTGCGATGAAAAATGCGTCTGTTGCCGCAATATATCCAAAATATTAACAGACAATGCTCACAACTTCCGTAAATTAAAAATCCTCGCAATAAAGCAAGTTTTTCCAGAGCTTACTAACCATCATATACTGGAATGTTATGAATCGTTGCGTTCCTCTCTAGGATTCTGGTCGAGTGATTGAAATGAGTCTAGTTCACGATGGCTTCGACGCCTTCAAATCCATCGCAGAAGGCAGTGAGTTTGCAGTGCTCGAAAGGACGTGAATCGCGTGTTCAAGCCTCCACACCTTAATACCCCCTCGGAGCGAAAAAAAAAAACCCGCAACGAATCGCACATCATCAGCGTAACGTCATCTTAGATCAGCCAGTGCTATGACAAGAACTCGCGTTCGAGTTCGGAGATGCTGGGCTTGCGATTCCGACTGATACGACGACTGGCCTGAAGCGGACTCGTGATCTCCGGTGTCTGGGGATGAGGTATCAGGACTTCACGGTCGAAGGTAACTGGAGAAAAACGCACTCGACCCAGCGAGATCTGACTGTCCTTCGCCGAAACGTAACTCGAATCCTCCGAGGTGAGCGAGTCCGGTGGTGTTGGGTTCGTCGGTGTACCTGAGCATCGGAATGACATTTTGCTTGAGTTCCTGACCGAAACTCTGTTTTACCGACTTACAATTAGTCGATCATGCTCGTATTATGTAATCTATATATGAATATTCTTTTCATAGCAGATGAGTCTTATCCATTGAGTAGAATTTCAAAGAAATTACTTATGAAAACTTCTCAAAGTTATGAATAAAATATCGACCATTTGAATTGATTGCCAGATAATTTTGAATATAACGTCAAATATAAAAGTATCTCATTTTTCATTTTTACTCACCAGAGCCGGAATTATTTTTGCTGGTACTCTTATTGGGCGAACTGTAGGCGTAGTTGGATCTCTTAAGACTAGAACGCAGTCTCGAGACGACTTCCAGATTACTTGGTCGGTCAGCCGAATTCGGATTCGAATCTTGGGAATTTTGGCGCGTCAAGTAATGCATGCCACCGTAGTCGTGATTGACCAAACTACCGCTTCCATAACTTCCCGCCAAACCGGGCATCACAGCCGCGTTTGAGTGTGTGCGATAGTAACCCTGAATGTGAGGAAAAATTGGAGTGAATATTTTTATATTATCATATTATTTTGACAGCGTTTTGCATTTTATCTATACATATATACGCTGCTTATGCACAATGTCGTTATTAAAATAATTAAATAGTTATAATCAGCATGAATTAATGTTTACCAAAGAATGGCCAGGCGAGTAGAGCGACGAGTAGTCACCTTCGTCCTCGAGTCGAAAGGTGGGATTGATATTGCTCTGGGACGAGGTACTGGTGCTGGACACGTTCGACGAGGTTCGATGATGTGTGTACGAAGGCAAACGATTCACCGTGCGAGCCGGACTGTTCACGCTGCTAGGATTGTCATAGGCGTGAGGAAACTCCGTACACTCGAGCATCCGGTCACTGGAAAAATACGTCAAGTTTATTATACTTGTTAGTCTAATTGAACGTATAATATTTTTCTGCGAAAGGTTTACAATTTGTAATTTCTTGAGACGATGTATATCTTTTGAAGTAATTTTATGTTTAAAAAATCTTTATCATAAAACTAAAATGAAAATTATTATATTGTAAAATGTAATTCAAGCCATGTGTTAATTAAAATGTTACAAAAATTAAAATTCTCTTGCACTGATTCCCGACAATAATAAAAACGATATTACAATATAATCTGTAGTTGAAAGCCAAATTCGCTCAGGTACGATTATTTATCAAAACCACTCACTGATAATCCGCTGGCGGTAAGTAAGCCGATTCAACAGGCCTAAAGTATTCGTCGGCGGTGAGCATCGAGTAAACAGGTGGTCCGAAATCGGGTATAGGAGCCCTGTAAGCCGGTGGCATTCGCTCTATCCTGGGCATCTCTGGCGAGTAGGCATCCTCGCTGTTGCTCGTCACTGAATTCTTACGCCTAGGCGAGGGCGTCGGCACGTTGGAACCACCGCCACTACAGACGGATGCGATGTGTTGAGGAGAATCCGTGAAACGCAGAGGCTTATCCACCAGAAGACTTGAGGCCGGTAATACAGACGGGATGCCGCCCATATTGCTGAGGAATGGCCTGTGAAATAAAAAAAAAATTAATATCACTAATCACGGATAATCGAATAATATTTATCCAAAATCAATGAAGGACATATAATTTTATAAAATTTATCTCTTAATAGTCGCTATATTAGAATTTAGTCTTCCTTGTTTGGTTTTGTTCGAGAATGACCTTCAGTACAGATGATGTGCAATGAATGAAATCGATCTCGTACTGTTATCACTCACTTTTAGCAAAAACAATGAAACAAAGATAGGCCAGTCCTGAAAAAATATCCACAAACTTTTTACAACTGTGCAACGCCAGTCGGATACTGAGAAAACTGATATTATCTAAGTTATCTCGAGCGTGGGGGAACTCGAAATATATTAACGAAAATAGTCGGAAATATTGTATCTACAGCAGTTTATCGTTGGCTTTAGTTGAGACATTAGCAAACCGTTTGCAAGGATCTGAATAAGTTTTAAACAAATATTTAATTGAGTGCATCGATTTAAATACAATATCACGTTCTGATTTACTAAAGTGCGTAAAATATTGTAAAAAAAACTGTGCAATAAAACAAATACAAACGCTTGCGTGAATTATTTATTTTACTAAAGGTATAAAATGATACCGATTTATGTGTTACTATTAGTGCTGACTTTAGTTGCGTATCATATATTCACGCGATACAGTAGAAAAGGAAGACTCCTAAATAAAATACCTGGACCAATTGCACTTCCAATTTTTGGTAACTTGTTCCAGTTTGCTGTCACATCTGCATGTGAGAAGTTTCTCTAAACTTTTTTTACTTTGTATTAACATAACTTGAAAATTGGATCAACTACAGATTACAGATTCACTATAAAAATACTATATTTCTAACTTTTATAGCTGGCTTGTGGAAAGTTTCACGTAAATATGCTAATGAATATTATCCAATCACAAGATTTTGGACTATTGGTCTAAGTGTAATAAGTATTCGCCATCCAGATGATATAGAGGTGAATATATAATAAAAAAAAACAATATACAACTTGTTTGTAACTAAATTTTTTTGGCACTCCGCCGAACTCGCGACAAAAAAGCGTATGCAAAACTGAGCTTCGCACACACGTCGTATAAAAAATACGTTTTGAACATGTGCGAGAATGTGATTTCACCCTTCTTTGACCTTTTGACACTCGCTTCACTTGTGCGTTTACGCATAAACGTAAAATCACATTCTTGGACTAATATCGAAATTTTGTATACCAACTAATTTCAATTTTTTATTAGATACTATTAAGAAGCCAAAAAACCATAGCAAAAGGTTATATTTACAATTATCTTCGTCCCTGGTTAAAAACTGGACTGCTAACAAGTACAGGTTTGTTAAAAAAAAATTATAAAAGTTTCTACGCTGTGTCAGACTATAAAAGAATGATTGCGATTATATATCGAAACAATCGAATTGACATGTTCCTCGTTTGCCGTTCGTTTGTATTAGTGTCGTATTATTTTATGTTCAGAATATTTTTAAAAATCTTGAATAATTTGCTCCTAGCTGTGGGTACAAAAATATTTCTTACATATAACGTTTATTTTA
>UCQR01071154.1:3763-21292 GCA_900474235.1 Cecidostiba semifascia
TAAACAAACGAGAATATACTCTGTATCCTCATCGATATACTAATATACTATAGCGTTTTTTAAAAAATTTCTATAATATAAAATGTACAACCTCTCCAACATCAAAGAAAGCTCAAATCCAAACACTCGACGACAACCACCACAACTATTGCACGCTCAAAAAATGTATCCATCTCGAATTTAACATTCAAACGTACTACACTGACATCAGCCATCCAAAATACACACTCTCTCCGACTTTATTCTCTCTCTAGTATATATAACCCCCTGTCCGTCCCAATCACCAAAATACTCGTTAAGAAACCTTACGCAATCTTCCAGATTTTCTTTCTTCCTCATCTCAATCTCACACATCCACCTACGCATCTCTCTCTCTCTGTCTGTCTCTTTTCCAATTCCTGCATATTCCACTCTCCGGTCGTCATAATATACTAAATACACCGGCGCGGCGCCACGTGTGTGTGTGTGTGTGTTCGTGCTTTTATGCAGCAGCGCGAAAGAAACGTGAGACGCCGGTGAAGATAACGAGAAAGAGGGGCCTCGCCAAAGTCGTCGGGCTATTTTTGAGCGCAGCAGCCTCGTCTGCGTGCTTCAAGTGCCTCAGAGAGCGAGAGAGACAGGAGTAGACGCCTAGAAGTTCACGGTGATTCGGGGAGGGAATCGATCAATTAAGCTGCCTTTTTATATCGCCTCGAGAGATACTTCTTTTTTCTTAAATTCTCGGATCGACTGAATTACAAGCTTCTCGAGTTGTAATAGGAGATGTGTTGTTGTAGTTTCGTGATGGACGGGGATTTTATTCAAATCAGCCGCGATCCCGACTCTGCTATTCTCTTATGGCCATAACTTTCTCGTTCTGTGGCGAAAAACGAAAGGAATTCTCACAGGAAAAAAAAAACTCTGTTTACGATGTTTCGCCACCTGAGGACACTCTGTATTTTTCTCTCTCTCTCTCTCTCTCTCTCTCTCTTTGGCAACGCGCTATTTTTGAATAAACATAAATAATCCCTTATGAATAAATCATGTACTATTATACTGTCGCGGACTCTCTCGGTAGCTTACGTAATTCTAAATTTGGGCATATAAAGTCGTCCGCCGGTCGAAAATGAGAGCGCACTGAGCATTGACCTAATTAAAATTCAGCAGAATCTAGCCTAGGAGATGTTCTTGAAATTTCCAACAGTCTATACCAGCGCAGCCATTCACTATATTGGCTCGAAAGCACGAGAGGCAGTTTAGCATTGACCTCGCCAACTCGTCACGACGCCGAGCGCCTCGAAATCTCGCATTAATTCGCGAATTGTTAAATAATGCATTTCGCATCTGCTATGTATACTTGCCTTGATGCCGTCGTCCTTTTTATCAGTCGGACTTTCTTCTCTGGCCTCCTTTTCTCTATACTTATTTGCATTTTTTTTTTCTACTACATACTCTCTTTTTTCTCTCGTTACTTCACTTTTTTTTACAATAATAATTATATAATTGCATTTTCAAATTTACCAACAACGAAGTAGCAGCTGACACAAAATCAATATACACACCGTATATCTCTCTTCCCTTCGCACTACTATTACGACTATATACTACTACACTCTCCCTTTCTACTCTTTCCTACAGCTCCCGCTTATAAGCCGCGAGTTCAAGGTGACGCATTATCGCGATAGCGCATAACTGCACCTCTAACTGCTCGCAGTAACGCAACGGCGCGCGTTAAGTCGGCGCCCTTTAATCAGGCCGCGCTACACTTTCGGCACTTTTTTTTTCTATACGGCTGGTTATTAAAGACTGCTGCTGCTGCTGCTGCTTTTGACGGGAAAGAATAGCCGTTTCTTCGTTTTCGTCTGTATATAAATGGCTGGGAGCGCTTCGAGAGTGTAATTGCTAATAATTTTTGCGCGGCTAATATAGAGCCATGGGAAAATGTAACTGGAGCTGCGGCGGTATATGGTTTCGTCATATACAGTAGACGCTTGTCCGGTGTGTTTTGTAACGATGACGTTGTAATTTATTATTGCCGGAGTTTGTTTATACGGGCTAATTAATCGATGTGCAATTAGGTACCGATTTTTTTTTTTTTTTGCGGAGAATGTTATTTATTATACTGTAATAATTGGAACGAATGAGATGTCTGATGTTACGTTAATGTTTTCTTATACGTAGGATATTATTAAAAAACTTTGTAAGACGAATTCTCAGCTATAAAGGAATTCCTTGATCGAGAACTGCAGTAGAGGTCTGGAATTGAAAGTTTGAAGAATTTTAAATCTCGCTGCTCGACTGCTGATGCTATAGCCAGAAATACCGACCATGCTTTTACTCTAAAAAATTGAATCGCGCAAAAAAAAAAAAATTTCTTCTATATTAAAAAATTCTTCTACTACCTATCTCGCTCCATCTCCGCAGCATTAACGAGTATAATTTTTTTTTTTCTCAACTGCTGATGCAGCGCACAAACTCGATCGAGTTATATACCTATATACATAAGGTGCACAAATCATGCAGCGCCGATAAAAAAAAAACTCAGCGCGCCACGAAAGTGTTTTCGTGTGCTGCCTCTGGCATTCGTCTCTCTATTCACATTTTTCCTTCCACTCCAGGCTCTTTCACTACTCTCTCTCTCTCTCTCTCGCTACTCATTTTTTTTTTTCATCGGCGATAACTCGAGGGGGCGTGTTTGTGTCATGCGCGTCGACTTCTCTGCATCGGAATCAAACTCCGAGCTTTAAGTGCCTCGACGAGCGGCCAACGGTTAAGAGCGAACTCTCTCGGCTTCTGTTTTTCTTTTTTTTCCCCGTCATTTCCGCGAACTGCAGTAAAAATAAAAGTTTAGCTTATATATGCGCGTTATAGAGGAAGAATATATATGCGGCTGGGTTCTTTTTTTTTTCGATTGATGTGAGCGCGGATATATATTGGCGTATAAATAAGGATTTTTGTTTAATAAAACCGGGAGTGGAAGTAATTTAACGAGTTGAGTATATATTATAATTGTGTGTGTGGAGTTTGTTGAGTTTCGAATAAGGTAGGTATATATACACACGGCAGGGCTTATCTACGTTTTTCAAACTTGGATAATTTTGAATAATAAATGCAAATGCGCGCGCGCGCGATAGCCTCAAAAGCTTTTAACGCATCAGTTGCGTCAGAATCCTGTAAATTTTTTTTGTATTAAACAAAATAATGTAAAAATTAAAAGTGGAATGTGGTCGAATCGAGAGCGCGCTTTATCGTTATCGTCGCATGATAAAATTAAAGGTATATAAAAACCGTATAATCAATGCCAAACACGCCAAGCTCTCGATAAATTAATTTGCAATAAAGAACAGAGAGACCGACACGTATATGCAATACAACCGAAACACAATCTCATCCACGAAAAAAATCGTCTCCCCAAAAGTGTCCTATAACGTCAGTAGACCCTCGAGTATGTCTTACAGCTCCCTCAGCTATCCTCTGTACCAAATCCGCGACCTGGCAAATTTTCCGCGCGGATCAGCTGATTGGACGGGGATGAGGTCAAGCGGCCATTAACGGATTAGGCGTTGGACTTATCGCGCAACCCTCAATTATTCGCGTCGTTCGTTTTGTTGTCTCCCTATATGTGTATATACCAAGCGAATAGGTCTTAACCTCTGTGAACGTGACCGGACTCTTCTCATCCTCTTTTTTTTTCCTTCAGCTCTTTGGCCGGCAGCTTCCCGTATTGGGAATTGGAGTATTTCAATCTCGTCGTCGTCGTCTCTCTGTAAGCTTTTTTTACGCTGTGTATACGGTAACCCTAAACTCGGTGCATTTGACATCGGCGGATTTGCAGATATCGAATTTCGACGTAGGACGTATTCTTCCGCGAGACAGAGATATGTATCTTTACTATAAAAGAATTTTGCTAGATCGTTTACCCGATGAAGCGTGAAACTACGTTTTCTCTCAAATTGAAAATAAACTTAGCTGAAAAAAAAATTCTTAATCGAGCAAAAATTAATAGGAGAATTTTTATTAATCGATCAGCTCCCCAAGCCTGATGCACAAAGCAACATAATTACGTCTCTCGGCGCATAAGCTCCGTTTCTCTTCTCCTTATATTTTCCCTCGAACGAGAAAAAATCGCGCATTTTAATAGGGGCACGCCGCCCCGGGGGGGATTTTCATCTCCGAGTAGTTTCCGCCTCGAATCATCGTAATTAAGATCGATCTCCCGCGCGTGGAAAGTAGTTTCATTAATTCGGCGCCGGAATTTCTCTCAGCTATACATTGAATTAATCCAAGCCGCGCTATACACTCTGCGGAGGATTTTAATAATTGGATTTTTTCATCCGTCCTTTCCTATGTTGACTTTATAGGTAGTAGTTTCAATTGTTGTTAATTGTTTGACTTTTTGCGGACGACGCACACAACAACTATAATTGCAACATTCCGCGCGCTACTGCACACAGAATACATATCAGGGGAGCTATATAGAGTAAAAAAAAATAGTTTATACGCGCAATATATAATATCCCTCAAACTTTTTCACGTATATACAAAACATATGTCGAGACTTTGTGAAAATGAATTGAATCGTTTAGGACGTTTAACTTTTTCTCTCATGTGTGCATATGAAGATGTTGTACGTATGTCGACGTAGACGCGACGAGTAGAATGTCAACGAGCGCAAAAATTTGCCGACGACGCGCTGCAAGAAAGTCTGTTTACACCGAATGCACTTGCAAGTTACTTTCAATGGGAGGTAAGGTGTAAATTCTCCTCACGTAGGCTGAATGTACATTCGGTGGATATATTCACAGAATTGCTGGATGTCTATGTGATGTGTGTATGTACGCCTTCGAGACGTTAAATCCTTTCATGTGTGTTTTTCAAATGAATTCTCCTCCCCTTTCACACGCTTCGCCTTTTGTTGCGAAGATTTGCTTCGGAATGTAATTTTAAAACTCTCTCTATACACAAGTATCATCCCTCATTAAGCATTTCCCCTTTCAAATTAAAATCGCTGGGAAATCTTTCAGCCCGGTGTGCATTATTATATATTTCTATTTTTTTTTCTTTTTGCACTAGCAAATGCCTTCATCGATATTCGATAATGAAAAGGAGAAGCGCACGTTCGCGTGTCCCGTCGTCGGCTTCTTCTTTCGATGCTCTATACTGATGGAAGAAGTAATTGGGCAGCTGTGTGTGTGTGTGTACGTAATTGGCCGTGACTACGTATAGTATTAGAGGAGACCTATACGCAAACGAGGTTATTATTCGAATGATGCATTGTAGGGTGGGTGATAATGGTGGCGCGAATAAGATTATCAGCAATTTTGCTAAACCTCGTAGTTGCCGCACGAAAAAAGAAAACTGCATCTTATTATATTGTTTCAAGAGTCTCAGGCAGTTATAGCATGAGCGACTCAAACAGTTTTTTGGCATAAACGGCCTACCGCTATATGTATGTATATATGTATACACAGGAATCATAGATAACGATTGAGGAAAACGCCTATGCGCCACCTATCTTCGCTGGCCAGAGACACGGAGAGTTTAAGCGGTGAGGGGAGGGGGGAAGGGTCAGTCTAAAATTGCTTTGTTTTTATACAGTACATTGCGATCCACATACGTACGTGTGCAAATCGCAAATAAGTTTAAGTTAGTCTCACAAGAGTTTTTATATAATAAAAATTTTTGTTGGTATAAGCTTAAAATTTTGATTTTAAAAGGTCAAGAATCCCGTGACAATAATGAAATACACCCCTTGTTATAGTAATGTAGAGAACGAATAGAATAATGACTATACCACCGTCTTTTTTAGATTAGGAAACCGACCGATATTCCAAAAGAGCTGTTTGAATACATTTTCGTCATACTCTTGCCTCTCACCATATTTCTCTCTAACACCCCAAAGAACAAACAAAATTTCCCTAAAAGCACATAACCCAAGTAAACAGAATAATAATAGCATATAAATCCCCCCCCCCCCCCAAAAAAAAAGAAATCTTCAACACCTCTTTCGTACTTTCATACTACTATACTAAAGCTCCCGAAGCACATAAATATTCCATGAAATTCCTTTTCCATTCATTCTCCTCAACAATCACGCTCGGTCGAATCAGCGTAATGCACGTGTGCAGTCCCGCGTGCAGACACGCCTCTCTCGTCGTGTATGTCGTGTCGCAATCGCGTTATGAGATTTTCCATTGGCATTTGCACGAACTCCGACTACTAGTAGTCTGTACCTATATACATATATAGTATAAGAAGGCGGAAGTCGCAAAGGAATTCGCGTGAAAATCCATATTGGCTGATGAGCAGGTGCGCGAACGGTTATTGATTTCATTGGATGGAAGCGTCACTGCGTGTGTCAACGAAAAGTTTAGAGAAAATATATTCGTCGCACGAATGAGAATTACGAGCGAAGAAGAAAAAGAGTTGCGCAGAGCACTACCGAGAGAAAGAAAAGACTTGGCTATATATTTCCAGAAGGAGAGGATGATGCGCGGCTACCGGCAGCATCACGTCTGGCATAATAACCGGGCGCAGTCTTCTCCCTTCTTTCTTTCTCTCCTCCGGTATTAGCCCACGGCCATTGCCTCTACACTTTCAGCAGTACCGTGTCTTCTTCTTCTTCTTCTTCTTCTTCTTCTTCTTCTTCTTCTTAGAGGTACAAGAGCCGTCGTTGCCTTCATTGATCGCTCGGCTGGTTCTCATCTCGGCGCAGTGTCTGCAAAGCTACTACTGCGCGCCTACTTTTGATCTTCAGACTCGGGAGAGGCCGACTGTGTGTTCGATGATGTGAAATGCCAGGGCTTTGAGTGTGGGAGAGAGATAAGATGTAGCAAGCTGTTTGGCTTGCTTTCAGTGCGTTGGGCTGTATTGTTAATGTTTTGAGCAATTTAAGTTTTGTTTATTTATAATATTATACAGTATGGCAGAGTATATACACGTTGAAGGTGCAATTGTGTGCAAAATTCAATATCAATTGAACAATGTGAGTTTTCAATTGAAATTCATTGTTCTCTCATCAAATACTCTACGTTCATTTCGCTTATTTATCCAAACTTTCATCACGTGCACGTATGTATATACACCCTATATCGTTCAATACCAGAAAAAAAAGAGCATTCAATCGTTCTTCCAATTCAATCAAAATCGCCACACACGAAACCGCACAATGACGATTCGATTGAAAAAAAAAGGCTCTCTCTCCCAATGCATTTTATCCTCGGTTTTCATCATTTCACCTGTGTGTGTGTTTCGTCGCCGCTCAGCCAATGAGTCTGTCCCCACGGGATTATCACGACAGCTTGAAAGCTCGGATCGGGCAACTTTTATTGGAAATTGCCCGGCGACATTTCGCTCGTGTGTGCGTGTGTTGTCTCCTCTCTCTTCTTTCTCTATACAGCTTTTCGTAAAACTCGTAAAATACGCTGTACAAAAAGAAGAGCGAGGATTATATACGTATATATAGTACATTATATGCACCGAATGAAAATACGAGGACAGTATTAACGGAATTGTTCTACACTGACACGCTTCCGAAGAAGAAGAAAAAAAAAAGGTCGCGATTTCCTTCCAGTATACAAAACGCCGGCAACTTTTCTTCTCCGGTGCGCATCGCGAGTAAAAGCTCCACTTTTCCCTCTCGGCCCTTTTTCATATTCCACTCTCTCTCTCTCTCTCTCTCTCTCTCTCTCTCTCTCTCTCTCTCTTACTCGTCTATAGCAAGTCATTTTTCACGTCTTCATCCTCGACCAGCCGTGCGAAAAATATGATTCCTCTGTCCCTCTCTCCACTATACCTCCGAAAAAGCTCGCGCTCGATTAACCCTTGCGTCGTAATTCTCCCCGGAGAATGTGTCCTGCAGCCAGGCGAAATTGCATCGGGGAAAACAAAGGCTGAAGGAAGTGCTTTTACAAGGCGATATAGTTTAGATAGTAGACAGAGAGAGAGAGAGAGGGTATTAGCTACTGGAGCTTGAATCGATCGTGTTGGAGAGGGTACGTGTACTACGTTAATGGACCTAATGGCACTGTTCGTTTCTTTCTCTATCGAATTTGGCTGTCGCGCGCCCTGCTAGCAGAGCTTTTTTCTCCTACAGACCGTTAAAGGGCTTTGGAATTGAAACAAAGCTCCGAGAGCTTTAAATTCACTTCCTCTTCGTTATTCTCATTCGAATTTTCGTTAAAATTCAGAATCACCGCTACGGCGTCTCTAAACTATTTCGATTCTACACTTCTCATTCATAACCGACACCTGACGCCCTTCACTGTTACAATACGCCTCGATTACTCATCGGTGTCCTCACCCCATCGCATGACAGTAGCAGCAGTATAAGTATAGTAGTCTATTCTCTGACTCTCTCTCTCTCTCTCTCTCTCTCCTTCGAGTATATATAATAAGAAAAAAGGAAAGAAAGCCAACAACCGCGCGCATAGACCCACACCCACACGGCTCTACTGAGGCGAGGTCAGGACTATCGCGCCTCGCCACCCTGCAGTCAGTTCGCGCGGCGGTAGGATGGAGCGCGGTTCTATCTGCCTATATACCTGCGGAGAAGACCTTTTTTTCCGCTTCTGAGATTGTGTCGGTGTTGTGTTGTTGCGCGTGATGGAATTTCGCCTGTCGTGTGCGTCGTCGTGCTTCGAATGAGAAATAAGCCGTGATGTGTGTTTCTCTCAAAAACAATCGTTCAACTCGCAAACTCCCACACTCTTAAGGTTCTTCTTAATAACCCGGTGAACTTCTCGTTTAACAAGCTCTCTCGGTTGTATATAGTCTATAAATTTCAAGAGCTTGCGGTGTGTGCTGCAGCTTCGAAACAACTCAACTTCTTACCGTGACTATAAAGAGCAAAGTTGAGAAGAAGCTTCTTGGAAGAAGTCTGTGTGTGTGTGTGTGTGTGTTTATACATTTGAAAAGTGGGTCATCGGAAAAATTAGCTGGTACATAGTATAATACAAGCTGAAAGCTCGTGATCGGCATGCTCAAGTTCTGCTCGCCGGCCCAGCGCCGGCGCAACTGCAACGCCGCAACCAACACGTGCCTGAGTTACACCGTCAGAGAGGTATTGTAGAGCTGCAGGGAGGAGACTATATATGTATAGTGCGTGCAGATGTGCGGTTTGAGGTTGCGGAGAGTGGATTCTGAATGAGGAACTGGAAGAGGCTTTCGAGAGCTTTTGAAACAGCTATTGATAAGCATTTTGAATGTAAAACGCTTGCGCGGTTTGTTATCGTAAATTATGCACTTTTGATGCGATTTTCGTAATCGCAGCGAATTAATTATTTCATAAGAAAAAAGCAAAGGAACAGCCGTTCGTGTATAACACGCCTGACGCGATGGCAACCCGCCTTGCGCAGCTGCACGCGGTGCAAACAGTCATCTGGGCGGGGCGCGCGCGCAGCCGTCGTAGTCGTCATTCTACACCTGGCCATTGTGATTTTACGAGCTTGGCTCTCGTTATTCGCTAATCAGTCATTTCATTTGCGGCGACGCAGTTGCGCACCGATTTAACGAGCGGTGTATAAGATGTAATAACGTCGTTTGCGAGATTTCTTCTTCTTCTTTTTTTTTTAGAGTTATCGTTTAGGATCGGTTTGCGTGTCGAGGAACTATTTGGGGGAGCTTTGATTAGAGTGCCTTTTGATTTCTGATGGTGGTACTCTTCAATCGAACGATGAATAATCGCTTGTAAATTCTCAAGCGTATATATACCCACAATTCGGATAAAAACATAGTCATCATCATAGAGGGCATATAACAAGGCTGCATATGTTATATTATTCGTATAGGTACAAATGTTCCAGTATAACCGCACATCACGAATGAATTATAGCTCCCACAATGCGGTATTCAAATGTCCTCCAGTACCGCGCGACACCCGCTCTATATCTCATAAACACCGAATAAATCATATCTCATTAAATGTGTAAAATAACAATAATAATATACTGAGCTGAAAAAAAAATCGATGATTTTTCATCTCTGCAGCTGCGACATCAAGGCCTTGAGCGACAACAAACGACTCGTAACGCGCGTCGTAATACCGTCTGATGTAACACAGAAGTAATGACCGCTTTGGTGTTTGGTGTATTTTTAGGTGAATCCAGGAAGCAAAGCAGCACAGCAGGGAGTCAGGGAGGGTGACCTGATTAGCAGCATCAACGGCCGAAGTACGAGGGAACTGACGAACGCCGAAGCTCACGCCCTTTTGCGCAACGCCGGTGATCAGCTGAAATTGGGACTGAATCAGTGAGTTGCTTTTTTGAATTTCTATTTTGTACTTTGTAATGACGATTAGGATGATTGAAGCTTCTTTGAGGCGGGAATTATCATCGTATCGAGTCGATTAGTATATACTTAATTACAAATTCTGATGCTTTGATTTTTGTCTGCTTTTGTAAGTTATGTATATAAACAATCATATTTCTAACAATGTAACGCATTTTTAGTAATTAAAGAAGAAAACGTTCAGTTAGAAAGTCAATAGGTCAATTTAATAACAAAAATATTAATCGACAAGTCAATATTTTCCAGAAAGTGTAAATCTATCATTTCCTTTCTATCGTCAATTTTAATCCCTATATAATTCAACCCTTCAAAAGTTAACAAGCTGATACTGCATCACGTATCCGTCAATACGTTAATGCAACGCGGTGAATGGCGTTTCGACGATTATTAGACTGACTAATTAGCTATCAACTACCCAAAGCCACTATATAAATCATAATAATTATAATGAAGATTTGAAGATAATACTCCAAATGATGTACGATCTCCCGCTGATATACCATTTTGACATAACAATCGATATATTGACGAAACTTAATTAATCCAATCGCAATTCAACTTCGAACATCAAGCTCGAAATACATAAATTCAAACCGCAGCTTCTCTAAACTAAAGACAAAATCTCATATCGCAAACTCCCAAGCAGCAGCAGCAGCATCAGCATCAGCTCGTGGATTACGTCGTTAAAAACGGAAACACGGCTGCGTCCAATGGAGAGCGGGGTCGACCTGACGTCACGTGAGAGATAGGGTGCGCCGAACCTGCGGGGCACAACAAACAAACGCACACACCCATACACACAGACAGACCATTTTCCGGCGGACCGGATCAATTGTCCGTAGCAGCAGCAGCAGCGACGCGACGGTTCACCGGCTCCGGGCGTTCGTGACAAAACGATGCAGCCACTGGCTGATGCTATGTTTTTTTTTATTTATAGAAGAGAACTCGGTTTTCTTGCTTCGCGGATATAATGAGAGATATCGGATAGTACACAGGTTTTTGTTGCTAGAGTTGAGCTAATCGAATGACGTGTCTAAGTGAGCGTTACTAAAGCGCATCAGGGGGCCGGAAGTTATGCGTAATTTGTATTTGGAACGCGCGGCGAGGTTTTATAAATTGAAATTGACTTTTCATTGCGCGCTGTCACAGTCCAGTTAATCTGTATAAGAGAAAGTATATAAAAGTAAATATCTTTTTTCAGAGAGAACGGCTCGCCGAAGAGGAGAATCTACAAGAGCAGCCTTCAGGAGAACACTTCGATCGAAACCATCAAAAGTAAGCATACCTATATTCTATAATACTCTCCACGGTGTATAGCGAACCAATCGCGAATGAATTTTAATTAACGTTCGCTCTTTGTATTCGCAGAAACGACCACAAAAACGACGACAACGAACACGCAGATTATAACGGAGACGAAGAAAAACGGAACCGGTGAGTAGTCGAGCTCTGATAAACTATGCAACAGTAGTCGTGTATATATATGCGCGACGATTTTCAATTCCAACGCGCGTCGCTGGCGCGAAAACCTAATTCCCGGTAATCGAATTTCGCGTCGAATAAATTACTTTCCTGCAGACTCTCTACTATATATTATACAGAAGTTTTCGAGATAGAGAGAGAGAGAGAGAGTTTTGGAAACTTTTATTCGTCCGGTAATTGATTGGTAATACTCGTTTTTTCGCTCTTGGAGCTACAGTGTATTAAACAGAAAACACGTGATTGAAATTGCTTCTTATATTATATATTATGGTATACATTCATTTCCTCGTCTTAATATATAAATACGCACACTGCGCGACTATTGTTCGACATTCGGTATTGTTATATTCACGTAAGCGTCTCGTAAAAAAAGCGCGCCTGTGTGAGAACAAAAACTCCTTAGAAAATCGATCTTTGTTCTCTCGAGCTCTCTAATTGCATCTCAATTGAGCGGAAGGTCTCGAGTACACCCAACTAATACAATATAATATAAACACATCTACAAATTTAACGATATAATCCAATTCCAAACAATCTCTCCTCGATTTCCATCCATCTTTTCTCTATATAAACGATCTTTAAAAGAGAAGCCATCCTCGGAATTCCCGGTCATTAATATCCCACCGTATAGAAAAAAAACAAAAAAAAATAAATAAAAGTCCGATACCGCAATCGTCGAAATCCGCATCCAATTCCGCTAATGGAATATTTAGGTTACCGTCGCGGATGCCACATCGTTTTCTCTCCTATAGTATAGCTATATACACCTCAAGACACTGCGCGATTACCGATCCAGGAAATACAAAGTAATGTAACGGCGGAGACGATCCCAGCCTATACAATTTTCTTCCCTTTCTTTCTCGTCACGCTGCGCTGACTCTCTCGAGCGCAGCCGGCGAAATAATGCGGATATGCAACGGGCAAACGGGGAAAAAGAGGCTCTGGAATATACAAGTGCGTGTGGTTATTTCTTTTTATATAGGGGCAGACGATGTAGTATATATAGGTGACGGGAATATTACGCTCAGGTGTTTGGTATATGATTATTTCCTTCGATGGTGTATCGAGATTTCGAGGTCGTCCGCGCGGTTAAATAAACAAGATGTAATAAGCATTCTGTATGTGTGTGTGTGTAAAATTCAATTGAGCTTATCCGGGCTCAATTTGTCCGTCTAAACGAACGTAAACTACGCATCGTTAACCCATTGTGTCGACATTAGACGCGGAACACACTCTTTTAATCGTCGATACGAACTTCTTTCTCATATATAAGCACACAGAGTCCATTGTCATCGAGCCTAATACTACCCACACCCACTCAAGACTCTTGTAAACGTCCTTCCTCCCAATATAATAAATCAAGCAACGATTCGCTTCCTCGATCGCGTTTTCCCCCAAAATAGGAGCGTCTCGAGCCTTAATCGACCGGGCCTATTAACGATCCGCACAATGTGACCCGTTCAACAACTCTCGACAAAAAGAAAAAAAAAACTCGAACAGCCGTTGAAGAAGAAACCGCGCGAAGCTCCTCCCTCTTTCTCACACACGTGCACCTGCCCCCACGTGTGTATACAAGCAAACACAGAGAAAGAGAGCGACACCAAACGTCTTGCTCTCCTCGCATGACTGCGGAAGGCGCACCCTAGCCACTTAAAAAGCCCTCGCTTTCCCTTCTCTCGCATCATGCTATAGAGAGAGGGAGTGAGAGAAGGCGCTCTCGCGGGCTCTCTTTACTTCCGAGGCGATCAGTTCTCAACGCGCAACACCTTCGAGACGACGAGGACGAGTGTCCATCGCGCGGACGATGTAGTTGTCGTTGTTGTAGTGTGGAGGAAGGAGGTGTGGGATATCGCTTCAAGCTCGATTGACGCTTTTTTTTGCATTGTTTTGCGATTTCGATTGGAATAGGATCGTTATAGATCGGTTACGTGATCGGTATAGCAGAGTGTCTGTATATTGCGGACGTGATGCAGGAGTTATTATAGAACCGACTCGATTTCGTCGTTTGCTTCGATGTAAATGATCGAACATCGTGCGCATGACGCAGTGAAATCTTTGTGAATATACCATTGAGGAGACAACACGGAAATATATCATAAAGATGAAGTTCCTCACGTGCTCTCGATGTCTGTCGATCGAGCCACCCCAGCAGCCGGCTGCTCAGGAAGTAACCAACCCTCTAGTGATAACGAAGCGTCCAGTGCCGAAGGTTCACCCTCCGAAGCTTAAGCCCAAATCGAAATCCAGCCCTTCGTCGTCTCGCAAAAAACGATTTCCGTCTCTGCTGAGTGCTCTGACCTCGTGGCCTCGTCGACGACAGTCACAGCCGAAAATAGTAGTGCAACAGCAGCAGCAACAACAACAACATCGTTCATCACCAAGGATGAAGGCTGTCCGAGTGCTCGTGTCAGATCCACCGGTAGGACGTCGCCGGACACGTCATCGACCACCTACGAGAACTCAAAGGCTGATCAGGATGTACGAGGAGAGAGCCAGCTCACCGGAGGGGAAGAACTGTCTGTACCAGGAGGAGTACGTTATCGATCCACCGGCGAGCTTCAGCGGTGGGGACGACAGTCTGGAGAGTCACCAGAACTTCAAGAACAAGCTCAATACCCTGGACTTTAAGAGAATGAACACCGTGGGTCTGGAGGTACCGGCTTCTCCCACACCATCGAGAACCGATTCGGCGATCTACAGAAAGAACAGCTACGTCGAGAGAGACTCCAGCGCGGCGATACCGATCGGCAAGTTCGCCAGGAAGACCCTGCTGGAAGACTTCCTGCGCGAGCGTCTTCGTATCGAGCAGACGATGATCGATTTGTTGAACGGAAGAGATCCGGGATCGGTAATCCTGAAGAAAAGTCGTAACGACGATAACAAGAAGGTGCGCTTCAAGGTCGACACGGAGAAGGAGCTGCGCGTGGACGTGACGGGCGAGGGGAAGGTCGGTCTTACCGATGACGGAAGGGTGGAGCAGGAAACGGAGATCAAACTGAGCGTCGATCCCAGCGCCAAAGTCGAGGACTTTTATGTGGAGAAGAGAACGACTTTCCTCAAGGATAAGACCGTCGAGGACAAAGCGCTCGTGTTGAAGATTGCGGCGAGGGACGAGTTGGAGACGGCGCAAGATGACGAGGAGACGATCGGTAGGAAGAGGGAAATTGTCTTTCGCAACTTTGGGAAGATGACGCTGTAGGGCGGGCTTGATTTGAATGAGAAGGATTTTTTGACATTCGAATTATATGTTACGCAACTTGTTTCTGTAGAATAGATTTCTGATTGACGTAGCTTTATGATTTATTACAACGCAATGAAATACTTATGTAGCGCTCGATAGTTTGTGATTTTACTGTTAATGTATCTAGATTAGTCGAATATACAGAATATTGCTTAGACGTTCACTCATTGTCGCAATTCGACAAATTAACGATTTAATTAACACGTGCATACATTATATGCTAAATTGTATTTCTGTCACAATGTGCAATTACTTCTGATTGAAAATAAATGATACATCTTTATCGAACATTGTTTGCATATATTTATTATCCAATCATACGTATATTAACAGTTCAATCATAAACTAACAAGCGTGCACGGTTAGATTTTAACGAAAGCTCACAAGATTATACACAAAAAAAAAATTAAATCTCACGCGTCATAAAATACGAATCCTCCTTCACAAAGCTGAAAAGCCAATCGGCTCGCAGTCTGGAACAATGTTCATCCGGAAAACTAATCGGACTCTCGACACACAGCAAACGATAAAATCCGCCCCAATTCCCCGAAAATCCTTCATCACCGTTATATTACACAAAGCAAAAGTTTCTAATTCGCACAACACGAGTATAACGTGTATAACGCGTGAACGGGCCGTTTAAAATCGAATGATTCGATACGCCCGGCATCCTCTTCTCGCAGAGTAATACCGTCCCGGAAATAACGAGGCCCCTCTCCACAACAACTCTGTCGCGGCGTGCAAGAGCATCAGCCGGAAATTGTTCCTTTATCGAGCCTCTCTCGACTACACTCGGCCAACTGTTGGCTGCTTATATATTTCGCTCTCGCTTTCGACGCCTATATGCATATTACGATGAAACCCTGAGGCATATGCGTATGACTCAGCGAAAGTTCTCGTATATTATAAATCCATATAATATTACGATTTTTTTCCCTCAATCCCATATACCCCCAAAGCCATCAGCAACTCACCGCCGTCAGTCATTAAAGATAATCCCACAACAAATACGCAGTATATATAGAAGCGGTTGCAGTCATCAGCGCTCTCGAGAGCTGCTGCAGTAGATATAGGTATACATAGAAGCAGCATCGAACCGATATACAATAACATACTATACGCGTCGCGTCGTCAGCGACGGCCGTACACGAACGCAATGGCCCGCGTCCGACAGATAGCATCGATTTCCAGGCGAGCATAACGTTGCACTGATGTACACCTATATCCTACACACCTATATATATACACACGATGCCAGAGAGAGAGAGAGAACCGTCTGTTATTCTGTGTACTTTATAAGCGACGATGTGTTGTCCTCCGGTATATTGCACGATTTTTCCATCGTATATGTACAAATGGTATTTCAATGCAAGTTTTAATAAAACGTCGGATAACAAACTCGAAAAACAAATCCATCAGTCCCCTGCCGAACCTTAATCGCGTACAAATCAAGCTCACCCATTCCTGAGAGAGAGAGAGAGAGAGAGAGAGAGAGCAGTATAGTGACAAACATCGCGCGGAGATCTCCGTTACAAGTTACAGGACACATCATGTGTCGCTCGGCTCGGTGCATCGAACCCTCTCCTCCGTTTGGGCGCATCACACATTCCAACGCAGCCCCTCTTTCTCTGCACACCCTCCCTCTCTCTGATGCATACTGCACCTACATGCATCGGCCTAGAAACGCGAGTCGAACTGATGCCGCCGCATATATGTATATATACATATATATACGACTATATGGGCGCGGTGTCATGGGCCGGCTGGGCCAAGCCCACATTTCCGTGATTCTCTTCTGAGGCTATACATATACTATATACTCTGCTTCTCTGCTGCTGCTGCTGCTGCTACTGCTTTTTTTCATCGTTTGCGCCCGAGTATTGTTGGCTCGTTTCAGCGAGGTGTTTTCGTTTCGAGCTGGATTTACGATGATGTCGTGTATGCGCGCGTACGATCGTGATTGAATAATCGATTGCGTCACAGATGCTGATGTTTATAAGAATAATGATATGCATTGTCGTGGGTATGGGTGTAGAGTCGGAAGTGTATATTTAAGCTTGATTTTTCTTTCTACTCTGAATTTGTTTGCTCGACCTACATTTAAAAGATTATTCAAATCCGTTATACTTCCTGCGATTAATTTTATTAGTAGATTTTCATCCAAACTCCCAAAAGACAAACCCAATCGCACTCCTTGAAAATAACCCCCGCATTATTGTCTCACGATAACATCGCTAATCACACTCGGCAAGCGTTTAATTGATAAAAAAAAAAGAGAGTGAGAGAACTCGAGCGAAGAATTCTCTGGCACTCGTATAGCACAGCGCGCGCGAAACTCGAATCGGTGCAACGACGACGGCAATAACGCTAATGCGATCCGGAGTGACTTCCTTTCCGCGTAACTCGGTTAAATCGATATATACCCCTCCGTCGTCGTTTCTTTTTTTTCCTCCGCGCGTATGCATCTACACCCTCGAGAGCAGGCGCAACTTAATTAGGGGAACTCAGGGGGGGCGCTCACCCCCCCCCCCCCCCCCCCC